>JARQOC010000001.1:525980526-526179021 GCA_033576535.1 Allobates femoralis | reverse complement strand
TCAATACAGTAGGTAATTGCACATGAGTAATGTAGCTCGAGGTGATAGTAGTAAGTAGTGATAAGCAGTAGCGAGATATTCATAATCGCTATACATGTAACGAGTACTTAGTAATACTCACATTCTCATCCAAATAGCGGGTCAAATGTTAGTCAATTTGTGATAGGCTCCGCCCACACACATCGGGCCATAAAACGAGCAATTGCGGGACAGGGTGGGAGGGTGGTCTTTTTTGAGTTTTCACTGCATACAACACCTTGCTGTGCCCCCCAGAGAGAGCGTAATATTTAATCTGCTCTCACTGGGGTGTCAGTTACCTTTGTGCACTGAAGGGAGCTAGCAATTTGTGTCACATCGATAACAACTGACACATCACTCAGGAGCAACAGTGTTACTCACCGAGTATTGAGCATCGCGAATACTGTTCTATCCGTACAAGTAATGAATAGTAACGATTACACTCGCTCATCAATAGTCATGGGCAAAGGACGAATTTTCCTCCATGCCTGGGTACACAGCAGTAAATTGAGGTACCATTGCTGACACCCAGAGTTTTACTTTGCACAGTATCACTCAGTCTGTGCCATGCAATAAGAAAGTCAAACTAACTTTTGATAACTGTTTTCTCAATGACAAAACTAGTGAGCAGAGGTAAGCATATTACATGTTCTTCCTTACATTCAGTATAATTCACCACAAATTTATTGGATATATAAATTACAAAGCTTACATCTGTATGGCCTTAATGATGTGGTTGAACAGGTGCAGTTTCAATTCTGTTGCCCCTCGGGTTCATTAGCGAGATCTGTCTGCGCATTATTCAACTCATATTAAATGAACACTTTCTGTCACTTTTTGAGTCTTATAAGCTTCCGTAGTTATTCATCTCACTTTTCACATACATCTTAGGGCCCTTTCACATCAGCATTTTTTTCAAATCGCGGCAGATGCGGTGAAAAAACCGCATCTGCCGCGATTACCGCATACCGACTGCACTTGCGGCGCGGTTGCGGTTTTTGCCATGCAAAGTATAGGCGGACTTGTGGCAGGTGCGGCAAGTGCGGTTTTGCACTTGCGGCAGGTGCGGCCGCGAAAAAAAACGTGGCTGACCGCGTTTTTTTTCGCGGCCGCACCTGCCGCAAGTGCAAAACCGCACTTGCCGCACCTGCCGCAAGTCCGCCTATACTTTGCATGGCAAAAACCGCAACCGTGCCGCAAGTGCAGCCGGTATGCGGTAATCGCGGCAGATGCGTTTTTTCACCGCATCTGCCGCGATTTAAAAAAAAAACGCTGATGTGAAAGGGCCCTTAGTTTACATTACATGAATATTATTCTGCTTATCTTTATTTGTCCTTTTGGAGCTGTGTCGATTCTGTTTCTCAATCAACATCATTATAATAGCTTTTTGAGCTTGATGATATTGTGTTGGTAGTCACAGAATATTTATCATAGTATAACATATTGACAAAGATTTTTGTGCCTTATTGTGCACTCCATTGGCCACTGCTGTTTTATTTTTATTTTTTTTGGAGATTTTGTTACATTTTATTTAAACTATTATTCAGGATTTATCAATCTATATGTATTATATACATATTTTATATTTACAGTCATGAGCGGATGTGTTGGCGCCCTTGATATAGATCCAGACAATTTAGCATTGTTCCCAGAAAATTATTGCAATTACCGTATATACTCGTGTATAAGCCGACCCGTGTATAAGCCGACCCCCTACCCAAAATCTGGGAAAACCTATTGACTCGTGTATAAGCCGAGGGTGGACCCCAGCACAGGTATACAGCCCCCAGCAGTGTGGTATACAGCAGCCTCCCCAGTGGTATATACAGGCCCCAGCAGTGTTACAGCAGCCTCCCCAGTGGTATATACAGCAGCAGCCCCAGTGGTAGTATACAGCAGCCCCAGTGGTAGTATACAGCAGCCGCAGTGGTAGTATACAGCAGCCCCAGAGGTATAAACAGCCCCAGTGGTAGTATACAGCAGCCCCAGTGGTAGTATACAGCAGCCCCAGTGGTAGTATACAGCAGCCCCAGAGGTATATACAGCAGCCCCAGTGGTAGTATACAGCAGCCCCAGAGGTATATACAGCCCCAGTGGTAGTATACAGCAGCCCCAGAGGTATATACAGCCCCAGTGGTAGTATACAGCAGCCCCAGAGGTATATACAGCCCCAGTGGTAGTATACAGCCGCCCGCCCGCCATCCCCATCAGTATACAGGCCCCCCATCAGGATCCAGGGCCCCCTCCTTGCTCCACAAAACTTGCAAAGGAAAATCATTATACTTATCACTGTCCTGTCGCCGCCGGACAGCCGCTGCCATCGCAATCCCCGTCTTCTTCCAGCGTCTTCCGGTTTCCTGTGGTCGGCGCAGGCAATTACGTCATTGCCTGCGACCACAGGAAGCCGGAAGAAGACGGGGATCGCGATGGCAGCGGCGGTCCGGCGGCGACAGGACAGTGATAAGTATAATGATTTTCCTTTGCAAGTTTTGTGGAGCAAGGAGGGGGGCCCTGGATCCTGATGGGGAACCTGTATACTGATGGGGTGGCAGGCGGGCGGCTGTATACTACCACTGGGTATATACTCGGGTATAAGCCGAGGGGGGACTTTTCAGCCCAATTTTTGGGCTGAAAAACTCGACTTATACGCGAGTATATACAGTACACATGCTTTGGTATACACATGTTTATTTCCTTTGTATGTATTGAAGGAAGCTAAAAAACTAGAAAAAGAGGTAAATTAGACATAATTGCACACAAGACTCCAAAAATGGGCTGAACAAAATTGTTGGCACCCTTAACTTAATATTTGGTTGCACACCCTTCGCAATAAGTAACTGAAATCAATCACTTCCTGTAACCATCAACAAGCTTCTTACATCTCTCAGCTGGCATTTTGGACCACTCTTCTTTTCCAAACTGCTCCAGATCTCTCAGGTTTGCAACAGCAATTTTAAGATCTATCCACAAGTGTTCAACTCATTTAGATCCAGCATCATTGCTGCCACTTCAGAATTCTCCAGCGCTTTGTTTCCATATATTTCTGGGTGCTTCTAGAAGTATATTTGAGGTCATTGTCCTGCTGGGAGACCCATGACCTAGGTCGGAAACACAGTTTTCTGACACTGGACACTACATTGCGACCTAAAATTATTTGGTAGTCTTAAAATCTTAATTAGATTTCATGATGCCTTGCACATAGTCAAGGCACTTAGTGCCAGAGATAGCAAAACAGCCCCAAAACATCTTTGCGCCTGCACCATATTTGATTGTAGACATTGTGTTCTTTTCTTTGTGGGCCTAATTCTTTTTTTGGTAAAGAGTAGAATGATGTGCCTTATCAAAAAGCTCTATCTTTGTCTCATATGTTTACAAGACACTTTTCGCAGAAGGATTTTGGGATTCTCATGTACATTTTGGCAATCTGCAGTTTTTGCAGGTTTTTTATTTCTCAATGTCAGCAGTAAGGTCCTTCTGGGTCTCCTGCCATTCACTCCCTGACAGAGGTTACAGTGTGTCGCTTATCCATGTTATGTAAATAAAAGCTTATAACCTGACGTTAAATTCATCCATTAGTTATATAAATTACCGTATTTTTCGCTTTATAAGACGCACCTGATTATAAGACGCACCCCCAAGTTTGGTGAAGGAAAAGAGAAAAAAAATATTTTTTAATGTTAAATGGGGTCCGTCTTATAATGCCAGTGTCCGTCTAAGGCTGGTATCACACTGTCCGTGTGATATACAACTAGGTTGGACGTTTCACACATAATTAACTTTGAATGGCCTCCCCCCCTGTCAGGACAGGAGTGTGGAGCTACTTAAAAACACAAGCAGCTGACGCTCGCATCCAGACGTCCAGAGAGGGGGAGGCCATTCCAGTTTAATCATCTATGACACGTCCAACTTGGTCGTATTTCACACTGACTAGTGAATAGGCAGAGCTGGGAGAGCAGTGCACTCTGCACTGTGCTGTAGTGTGATGCCCTGTAATATAGAGGCAGAGCTGGGGAGCAGTGTACTTTGCACTGTGCTGTAGTGTGATGTCTTGTAATATAGAGGCAGAGCTGGGGGAGCAGTGCACTCTGCACTGTGCTGTAGTGTGCCCTGTAATATAGAGGCAGAGCTGGGGGAGCAGTGCACTTTGCACTGTGCTGTAGTGTGATGTCTTGTAATATAGAGGCAGAGCTGGGGGAGCAGTGCACTTTGCACTGTGCTGTAGTGCAATGTCCTGTAATACAGAGGCAGAGCTGGGGGAGCTGTGCACTCTGCACTGTGATGTCCTGTAATACAGAGGTAGAGCTGGGGGAGCAGTGCACTCTGCACTGTGATGTCCTGTAATACAGAGGCAGAGCTGGGGGAGCTGTGCACTCTGCACTGTGATGTCCTGTAATACAGAGGCAGAGCTGGGGGAGCAGTGCACTCTGCACTGTGATGTCCTGTAATACAGAGGCAGAGCTGGGGGAGCTGTGCACTCTGCACTGTGATGTCCTGTAATACAGAGGTAGAGCTGGGGGAGCTGTGCACTCTGCACTGTGATGTCCTGTAATACAGAGGCAGAGCTGGGGGAGCTGTGCACTCTGCACTGTGATGTCCTGTAATACAGAGGCAGAGCTGGGGGAGCTGTGCACTCTGCACTGTGATGTCCTGTAATACAGAGGCAGAGCTGGGGGAGCTGTGCACTCTGCACTGTGATGTCCTGTAATACAGAGGTAGAGCTGGGGGAGCTGTGCACTCTGCACTGTGATGTCCTGTAATACAGAGGCAGAGCTGGGGGAGCTGTGCACTCTGCACTGTGATGTCCTGTAATACAGAGGCAGAGCTGGGGGAGCTGTGCACTCTGCACTGTGATGTCCTGTAATACAGAGGTAGAGCTGGGGGAGCTGTGCAGTCTGCACTGTGATGTCCTGTAATATAGAGGCAGAGCTGGGGGAGCTGTGCACTCTGCACTGTGATGTCCTGTAATATAGAGGCAGAGCTGGGGGAGCTGTGCACTCTGCACTGTGATGTCCTGTAATACAGAGGCAGAGCTGGGGGAGCTGTGCACTCTGCACTGTGATGTCCTGTAATACAGAGGCAGAGCTGGGGGAGCTGTGCACTCTGCACTGTGATGTCCTGTAATATAGAGGCAGAGCTGGGGGAGCTGTGCACTCTGCACTGTGATGTCCTGTAATACAGAGGCAGAGCTGGGGGAGCTGTGCACTCTGCACTGTGATGTCCTGTAATATAGAGGCAGAGCTGGGGGAGCTGTGCACTCTGCACTGTGATGTCCTGTAATATAGAGGCAGAGCTGGGGGAGCTGTGCACTCTGCACTGTGATGTCCTGTAATACAGAGGCAGAGCTGGGGGAGCTGTGCACTCTGCACTGTGATGTCCTGTAATATAGAGGCAGAGCTGGGGGAGCTGTGCACTCTGCACTGTGATGTCCTGTAATACAGAGGCAGAGCTGGGGGAGCTGTGCAGTCTGCACTGTGCTGTAGTGCAATGTCCTGTAATATAGAGGCAGAGCTGAACCGGAGGAGCTGTGCTGTAGTGATGATGCTCGGCCTCCAGCCCTGCCAGCTTCAGATCTAGTGCAGTGTGAATGAAGATCGGCCACTTCCTGGTTCTCAACTCTGCGACACAGGGGCTTAGCAAACAGAGAGGGACCTTGGAATGCTGACACAAGGTACGGATCTGCCCTGCTCTGCCCCTGTCATCATGGCAGTGATTCAGCACAAGCTCAGAGCTGATTCACTTGCCTCTGCTGCTACAACCCGCTCCTTCATTACTGTAATAGCCCGGCACGATCTCCTCAGCAGCTGAAGGAAGCTGGGGAGCAGCCAAATGTGCCGGCTATTAGAGTAAAGGAGCGCTCCCTGCTCCCATGCCCAGCTCTGTGCGCTGTCTTCAGTGCGCATGGAGAAGTGAAGTGAATATTCATGTCGGTAATGAGCGGGGACACGTGGTTCTCCTGCCGCTTGATTCTTCAGCAGGAACCATTCCCTGCCACTTCTGACCCCACTTCACCGCTGCCCCCCCCCAAGTAACCCAGGATGCCAGAATGTTATATTCCGATTATAAGACGCACCCCCACTTTCCTCCAAAATTTGGAGGAAAAAAAGTGCGTCTTATAAAAGGAAAAATACGGTACTCTTTTGAAAGCTGAAACCCTCCGAAATGTGGTTTAGGTTAAGAAAACAAATTGGCATCAATGCTGAAATATTGATCATTTAATGAACACAGAATGGTCAGATTTTGGCAAGACAAAAGTTTTGTTGCCCACAGAAAGTAATGTGATATTCAAACAAAAAATTAACTTAAAATACAAATATATGTTGAATAACATTGGTGAATGAAGTCGTGGTGCTATTAGAGTCATATTTGATATTTTGTGTGACTTCCATGAGCTTGAAGGACTGCATCCATGTGGTTCAACAAAGATTGATACAATTTATTAATGAAGCCATCAGGAATACCATAGAATGCAGTCTTACATGCCTCCCAGAGTTCATCTACATTCTTTGGTTTTGTCTTCCAAGCTTCCTCTTTCATCCTACCCCAAACATGCTCAATGATGTTCATGCTGGGCGGAGTCATGAAGTCAGGAGCTGTCCAAGTTACTGTATGCAAATTGCATACAGTACGTGCTGGGCAGAGTCCTGAAGTCAGGAGCTGTCCGAGGTACTGTATGCAAATTGCATACAGTACCAGCCACTGTCCTTAGTGCTGAAGTCTTAAGATCAGCTCCCTGGCCAGCGCACCAGAGTTTATATGTACGCTGGCCAGGGAGCTGATCTTAAGACTTCAGCACTAAGCACAGTGGCTGGTACTGTATCCAATTTGCATACGGTACCTTGGACAGCTCCTGACTTCAGGACTCTGCCCAGAATGTAATGTACGCAATTTGCGTACATTACCGCTGACAGCTCCGGAACGTAGGAGCCGCCAGCATTTAATGTAATTTTCTATATCCAGACAATTAGCGTCTTTTAGTTAAAAAACATATTTACCCCTGCTGACCCAGTGTGTCATGTCAGCATGTGTCCAGGGAGTATGGTCACTCCCTGGACACAAGATGATGCCACACAAAGAGCGGGTTAATCCTGCATCATCCGGTGTATTAACCGCATCTGCAGCCTCTCTGCTGACATGCTGCACAGTGGCTGCAGATGCAGTTAATATGCAGCTGCATTATTGAAAATTAAAAATTATCTCTGCAGCTTAGTATTTAATAATCATTTTGCACTGTTGCTGTCACAGCGGTGAAGATGATTTTTTACTGTACGGGAAACCAGCAAATTCAAACTCCGTTGCTTTGACAGCGACGGAGTTTGAAGCTATTTTTAAAGCACACGCGTGCGACCATCACACCATGTGCTATATGGGTGCGAGTTTGACTAGCACCCATATACTTTTAATGGCAACTCGCGCGAGGAAATAGCAGCATGCTGCAATTGAACACGCATTTCCCTCACAATGCGAGTGTAATGCAAGGAACTCGCACTAATGGGACCAGAATCATTTAATGATACTGGTCCGAGTGCAATGTGAGTCTCCCTTGCGTGGATAGTGTGCCTTCAGCCTCAGTGTGACACACACAAACATATAATGCAAAAATTGAGTCAACTCCACTTTTTTATCTAGTTTCAGCTGTGATTTTCATATTGCCAATGCTTGTTACTTGCCACAGGTGAATTTAAATGAGCATCACATACTTGAAACAAAGGTGTTTAGCCATTTAGCATTGAGGTGCTAACCCTTTTGTCTGGACTATTTTTGGGGGTTTTGTTTGTTGTTAAAATACACACAAAGGATGGCAAAACACGTGCAATTGCAAAAGTTTGCAGAGAAATACTTCATTTCCTCAAACAATTTCAAGGATGCCAATAATTTCACCCATGACTGTATTTATATGTATATAAATATATTGAACATGTCACCAGTTTTCTTAGTAAATATATTTGTAAAGGTGCTATTGACAATACTTTTTCACCAGATTTGGAGAAAAAGCCAAGCATATCCCCAGACCTAAACCCTATTGAGCATCTGTGGGGCATTCTCAAACGAAGGGAGGAGGACCGAAAGGTCTTCAACATCCACCAGCCCTGTGATATCATCATGGAGGAGTGGAATAGGATTCCAGTGGCTTGATTATCTGTACTCTATCACCATTCATATTTGTAGATCTTTCTATTGGGAGAATCATTTTCTAGTTTTTCGCAAAATGTTACATGATTCTTATAATTGTCAAATGATAACTCCGCCCATTCCTTGTTAGTGCTATATAAGACTTTACAATGTGATCATTTTGTATACACCTGAAGAAGGCTAAAATGCTTAGTGTTTTTATAATTAAAAAGTTTTGGTTTTTTATATTATATTTAATCTATCTGCAGTCATTTGATCAATTTCCCTCTTTCCCTCACATTTGGAGCACCCTCTATCTGTTGTTTTTTTTTTTTTAACTTTACACAAAAACAAATACTCCCCTTTAGCTTCTTTGTCAGAGGCCTCTCACCTAGCCAAATCAGACATCTTGCTTTACAATGATGAGGTATGGGGAACATATACCAGGAAGGGGCCATATATACCTGCAAGAGGCCCAGAATGGGGGACACTAGTACAAAATTTGGGGATACTACCTCCAAAACAGTGTCAACAGCTGATTGCTCCCTCCAATAATAAGGCATCATGACCACATTTTTTGCTTAAACTTTTTTTCTTTTTTCCTCTTCCAAAACCTGTGTATATCGTATGGTCCGGTGTGTCTTATAGTCCAAAAAATATGGTATTTATTAATGTTTGAAGTTTTGACTGTCAAGTCTGGTGAAATTCCTTTTAGAAGTCTGTAGAGCAGTGACTTCATTGTGAAGAACAAGGCTGGACACAGGTGTTTTGCACGGTTTTGAAGATATTCAGGGCCAGCACTCCTTCCCAGCGTGACACCTCCTCCTCCGGTGGTCTTTCGCCACAGCAGTCCACAGCTCGCACAGCCAAATAGGGTGGTGAGGATGTTCTCCCTGCTAATCCGCAGCTGACCGTCTCGGTGCTCACTTCCAGTGCCGCTCATTAGACACATGAATATTCAGGAAACAGAAAGAAGCCGCACACAGGACTTATCAAATCAGATCAGCAGTTTTATTGTGCCCAGGTGCACATAGCAGGGTGTGGGTGGGAGGATGTGGGGTGGTAATACAATGGTGTTTCGTGCCGCTAATGGCGCTTCAGCGGGTACAATCCTATGATACATTATATGTTAGCTTGGTTTGTGTTTAAATAGATTTAGCACTATCTGGCAGTATTCCTGCACATCCATGTTTCTTCTCCTTCAAGAACACTTTGCCTTGTAGGCCCGTCCCTTTCCTTCTCTGTAAGTTCAGCATCCATTTTCAGGTCAGTATAAGATAGGATTCATGTAGCCACATGTGTTCTCTTGCTCCTGTGGGCTCTTCTCTCCTGTGAAATCCCAACTTCCTTTGCCAAGTCAATCAGGGGAGAGTCATAGTCTTGTCTATATGTTACACTTAGAGCCTGTTAGGGTTGTACAGCAGTAATTTTTATAGGGATTTTGCATGTAAGTAATATGTGTTTCTCCTCAAGTCTCTATCTTAGAGTGCTGTACACTATCAGGGTTGTTTAGATGTGTACCCAACAATTATTTATGTTTTCTAGGCTGTACACTGACAAAGATTTGTGAGGATATATACACTACCGTTCAAAAGATTGGAGTCATTTAGAAATTTCCTTATTTTTGAAAGAAGAGCACATATTTTTTTCAATGAAGCTAACATTAAATGAAAAAAAATACACTCTATACATTGTTAATGTGGTAAATGACTATTCTAGCTGTACACATCTGGTTTTTAATGCAATATCTACATAGGTGTATAGAGGCCCATTTCCAACAACCATCACTCCAGTGTTTTAATGGTACATAGTGTTTGCTAACTGTGTAAGAAGGCTAATGGATGTTTATAAAACTCTAGAAAACTTTTGTACAAATATGTTAGCACAGCTGAAAATGGTTTGGCTGATGATTACAGAAGTTATAAAATTGACTTTCTTTTGAGCTAGTTTAGAATCTGGAGCATTACATTTGTTTCTTCTATGAAACTCTTAAAATGGCCAGAAAAAGAGAACTTTCATGTGAAACTTGACAGTCTATTCTTGTTCTTAAAAATAAACGCTATTCCATGCAAGAAATTGCCAAGAAACTGAAGATTTCCTACAACGGTGTATACTAGTCCTTTGAGAAGAGAGCACAAACAGGCTCTAACCAGAGTAGAAAGAGAAGTGGGAGGCGCCGCTGCACAACTGAGCAACAAGACAAGTACATTAGAGTCTTTAGTTTGAAAAATTGACCCCTCACAGCTCCTCTACTGACAGCTTCATTAAATAGTACATGCAAAATGCCAGTGTCAATGTCAACAGTGAATCGGTGACTCCGGGATGCAGGCCTTCAGGGCAGAGTGGCAAAGTAAAAGCCATATCTGAGACTGACTAATAAAAGGAATAGATTAATATGGGTAAAACAACACAGACATTGGACAGGGGAAGATTGGAAAAAGTTTTATGGACAGACAAATCAAAGTTTGAGGTGTTTGGATCACACAGAAGAACATTTGTGAGAAACAGACCAACTGAAAAGATGCTGGAAGAGTGCCTGATGCCATCTGTCAAGCATGGTGGAGGTAATGTGATGGTCTGGGGTTGCTTTAGTGCTGGTAAAGTGGGAGATTTGTACAAGGTAAAAAGAATTTTGAATAAGGAAGGCTATCACTCCATTTTGCAATATCATGCCATAACCTGTGGATCGTGTGTGATTGCGTCAATTTCATCCTACAACAGGACAATGACCAAAGCACACCTCCAAATTATGAACTATTTAGGGAAGAAGCAGGCAGCTGGTATTCTATCTGTAATGGAGTGGCCAAAAAATTGTCTCGGTGACCCCAAACTTTTGAACGGTAGTGTATATGATGTGTATACACTGCTCATGTATTATCTCTGCTGTGTATTATCACTATTGTTGTTTATGTGATGTGTTTAGCACTGATGCATGTTTTCTGTGTTCCTATAGTTTACCATCATAATCACATCGTAATCATCATAATCATCATCATCACATGACTAATTACTCTCCGTTGAACAATAAACAATCGACTACAGAACCAACAGTCTGTTTATTTGGGATACAGAGAAGTTTTAGTTGTATGCTGGAATTCGCATTGCTTATAAAGTGAACGAAGACAGAACAACTGGAGAGAATATATGTACACTCACATGCATTACATACATTACATGCATATATACACACATCTTTAAAGACAACTATCAACAAAGGAAATAACTTGTTCATTCAATTATATTGGTGAAATAGAAACTGATATAAATCCATAATTATCAAGTATAGCATTATACCTTATTACAATGTAAAATTGAAACATATATTTCAATGCTGAACAATTTACCAGCCTGAAGCGAGCATCCAGTTTAGTTGTTACTGTAATTCTGCTTTTTCTTTTGTAATCTTCCTTGGTTTCCATGATCTTATTAGTACTACTTGCCAAAAAACACATTAAAAAAAGCTATAAATGTATTATGACTACTCTATTAATTAATTTCTCTTTTTTGATTATTATGGTTTCTTAAAATAGCAAATGATTTTATAAAGGTAATGTATATCTTTAAGTGCTTAGGCTACTTTCACATCAGCGGCAATCGCTGATCGCGGCAGTTTGCGGTGAAAAAAACGCAACTGCCGCAATCACCGTATAACGTGCTCATTTGCGGTTCACCTGCGGCAAGCCCCAGGCAATGTCTATGGGGCTTGCGGCAGATGCGGCAAGTGCGGTACAGTTGCGGTTTCGTCACTTGCGGCAGATGCGGCCACGAAAAAACTGCGGTCAGCCGCGGCTTTATCGCGGCTGCATCTGCTGCAAGTGCCGAAACCGCACTTGCCGCACACTTACAGCAAGCCCCATAGCATGGGGCTTGCCACAGGTGAACCGCAAGTGCGGCCGTTATGCGGTAATCGCGGCAGTTGCGCTTTTTTCACCGCAACCACTGCGATCAGCGATTACCGCTGATGTGAAAGGGGCCTTACTCTGATATTTTTTTCATCCCTTTATTAAAAAAATTAAAAATGCAATCCATCAATACATCAATTTTCAACATTTCTTGCAATTTTAGAATTCAGCAAGAATACATGCTGTCCAATGAGAGATAATCAGAAGTTATCAAACTGAACTAACCAAAGAGGTCTAAATTTCTAGACTTAAGTGCCACCAACAGACTAAGGTTGTTTTCACATCAGCGTTTTTTTGAAATCGCGGCAGATGCGATTACCGCATAACCACTGCACTTGCGGCACACTTGCGGCACAGTTTCGGCAAGCCCCACACAATGTATATGCGGGCTTGCGGCAGGTGCGGCAAGTGCGGTTTTGGCACTTGCGGCAGGTGCGGCCGCGAAAAAAACGCTGATGTGAAAGTACCCTAAGGTTATGTTTACAAAATGCATTCTTAATCTGTTTTTTTCTGATGCGCTTTGCTCATTTTCAGCCAGAAAACTTGACCAGATGTTCAACTAAAGCATCAGAAATATATCATCCGTATTTGACCCATTTCTGATCCATTTTTTCTAATACCCTTTTTTTAGCCCATAGGCAATGGTGTCAATGGGCAGGGAGGATCAGAAAACCATAGCAATAATTCACTTGCTCATTCTTTTTACAGATCACTTTTCTATTAAAAAAATGGATCAGGTCAAAAAAACAGATTGAACAGCAAAACTTGAAAACCCATTGACTTTGCTGAGATTCCATTTAAGTGATGCGTTCACTACATTTTCGCAGCAAAAAGAGATCCAAATAAACTCATCAAAAATGCACAGTCTAGTCCTGGGTCTGTGGATCGTTGCCTTTTGGTCAGTTACGGTCCCTACGACTCTCTCTCTTTCTCTTTTCTGTTTTCTTAGAGAGAGTTGATTTGCTGGCTTGACCGGCTTAGACTAAAATAGTCTTATCTTCCCTTTAATCTTTTTTTCTCAATCTCTTTGTTTTACACTCCTCTACACTTCCCTCCCCTCTTACCTCCCCCTCTTTCCTGTACCTTGGTCCCCTTTTTCCTTGAAGTTCCTAGTTAGCAGAAGGGAACACTATGACACATAGCACCCTATCTGCTATACAAATTGGCACGCTGAATGTGCAAGGTCTACATGATGCAGGGAAAAGATCTATTTTGTTTAACTATTTGAAAACTAACAAAATTCATGTTGCTTTTCTTCAGGAGACTCATATGTGCGAGAACAAGCCTTATAAGCTCTCCAGTCATTGGTTTCCTTCATCATATCACAGCTTATCTAATAATTCACACTCTTCTGGTTCCAGTATCGTGATATCGAGGTCGATACCATGGGAATTTGTGGACTCCTGCAGTGGTGGCAACGGAAGACTCCTTATGGTAAAAGGTAAGATCGCCTCCAGAACATATACATTTGCCTCGCTATACCTCCCTAACTCTGGTCAGATCACAACGCTCCTGCAGTTTTTAGATAAAATTGAGGTCTTCGCAGAGGGAACGCTGGTTCTAGGGGGAGATTTCAATGTTACACTTGACCCCGACCTTGACACGTCTCGAGGCAGGTCTAGTATGTCTAAAGCAGCTATTAGAAGGTTGAACAGAGCGCTCCATGATCACCAATTACTAGATGCTTGGCGCCTCTTGTTCCCTACCTCTAAAGACTATACCTTTTACTCCCCAATACATGACGTATATTCTAGACTTGACTTCTTTCTCCTGAGACACACTGATCTGACACAACTAATAGATGCTTCTATTGAGCCGATTTCCTTTTCAGACCATGCCTTGGTTAAGATTTCCCTTATGCTCCACTCCCCGATCCCAAGACAGTGGCAATGGAGGCTAAACGCTTCTTTATTAGAAGACACAGTAGTCCTAGCGGACGTCTCTAAATCATTGAAGGATTACTTTGATTTAAATGTTTCCACAGATGTGACACCTGGGGGAGTGTGGGAGGCTCACAAGTGTGTAGTTCGAGGCATTTTAATCAAACATGGTGCCCGACTTAAGAAAATTAGAGATACAGAAATCCAAGATCTAATGATTAGACTGAGAGACCTCGAAACTAGGCATAAACGTCACTCCCTCCCTGATCTGAAGAGAGAACTATTAGATGTTAGGGAGAAGCTACGCACTACTTTACTATATAAGGCAAAAGGGGTACTTACCAGATGCCGTAGACATTTCTATGAATATGGGAATAAGTCCGGTAGAGCTTTGGCGAGGGCCTCTAGAATTTGCAGAGCTACTACGTATGTTTCTGAAATATCACACCCAGATACCTCAAAACGCTCAAAGTTTCCCCACGACATAGCTGAGGCATTCAAACATTACTATACCGCTTTGTATAATCTTGACACGACTAAAGCGCCGGTAGCATTGAATGCACTTACATCACGCATAAGAAAATATATTACATCTTCAGCTATGCCGAAATTGGCGGATTCAGTTTCGCAATCCTTAGAGATGCCTATCTCAGATCAGGAGATTGAAGATGCGTTGTCCTCATCTTAATCGGGGAAAGCACCTGGCCCAGATGGGTTTACGGTTGGTTATTATAAAAAATTAAAAGAAGCTCTATTACCACACCTAAAAGCCTTTTTTAATGCCTTGGCGATATCTACACCACCCAAAGATGCATTAAGAGCTAATATAACAGTGATTCATAAACCAGGGAAAGATCCTCTGCTATGCTCCAGTTACCGCCCAATATCCCTGCTGAACGTAGATATTAAGCTTTTTGCAAAAATTTTGGCGGCAAGACTCTCCCCGTTCATACCGGACTTGATTCACCCAGATCAGACGGGATTTGTCACGGGTAGGGAGGCCAGAGACAACACCACCAAAGCTGTAGACTTAATTTATACAGCCAAGACATCTAAAACCCCGCTGATGTTACTATCTACAGACGCAGAAAAAGCGTTCGATCGCGTACATTGGACTTTTATTAAAGAGACATTGTCTCACATCGGATTGGGAGCTAAGATGCTTGGTTGGGTGCTCTCTCTGTACTCCGTCCCGTCGGCAAGAGTGCGGGTCAACGGGATCCTTTCGGAGTCATTTGATATTAACAATGGCACGCGTCAGGGATGCCCGTTGTCCCCATTAATTTTTATTTTGACTCTCGAACCGTTATTGCGTCATGTCCGAATGAATGGAGATATTTCAGGCATGCAAGTAAAATCAGGTGTACATAAAATTGCGGCATATGCAGACGATCTCCTGTTCTTTCTAACAAATCCAGAGGTTTCTCTCCCCATTTTATTGAAAGAATTGGAGACATATTACACTCTCTCCAATTTTAAAATAAATAGATCAAAATCTGAGGCCCTAAATGTGTCGCTTCCCCTGAGTCAAATTACTAGAATACAGAACGCCTTTACATTTCATTGGTCTCCTAAATCTCTTCGCTATTTAGGGGTACAGATTACTCCAGATGTTAGAGATCTGTATGGTGCAAATTTTCCTTCACTGCTACGGTCAATTACAGTAGACTGTGAGAGATGGCTATTGTCTACTTTCACATGGGCTGGTAGATGCCAGCTTTTCAAAATGAATATCCTTCCGAGGATATTATATTACCTACAGACATTACCTATCACCATTCCATTATCCTTCTTTAAGACAATTGCACAACTGCAGACAAAATTCATCTGGAATAACTCGAAACCACGTCTAGCGAGATCAATCCTGTATAGACGCAAAAAAGATGGTGGTGTGAATCTCCCAAATATAAAACTGTATTACATAGCCACCCACCTCACGCGGGTAATAGATTGGTGCAGGCATGGTACAAATAAATTGTGGGTACAAATCGAACAGGATTTTACTCCTTTCAGACTTCAGACATTACCCTGGGTGTCACTTCGAAAAGAAGAGTTATTATATGACCATCCGACAATTGGGTCTACTCTCAAGATTTGTGATCACACGTTAGTTAGATCCTTAATGATACCATCTGCCTCTGTCTTGAGTCCGATCCTTAGTCACCCGGACTTTAGACCAAGTCTTGATGACCCCGTGTTCCAACGTTGGATAAAAGCAGGTCTGGATAGGATTGAAAAATGGAGTGAGGGAGAAGCGTGGCCAACCATTGAACAACTTAATTCAATTACCTACCCGACGGCTCTGGGTTTCTGGAGATGTGTACAACTTGTGCATTATCTTCATAGACTCCCTCCTAAGAGGACGTTTTTAAATCCTAAGACACTGTTTGAATCTCTATGCTCTACCACAGTTGACTGTAGGCATGCTTTATCACAGACATACGCGTGTTTGATTTCTCCACCGGACCTCCCGACTCCCCATTTCATGCTGCGATGGGAGACAGATCTTGGTCTCAAACTGTCTACAGAACAGAGATCTGCAATTTATTCTTTAGCTCACTCTACTTCGATAAGCTCAAAGCTGCAGGAGGCAAATTATAAAATATTGACGAGATGGTATAGAGTCCCAGCTTATTTGCATAGACTCTTTCCTTCTATAGACCCGAAGTGCTGGAGGTGTGGTGGGGCGGATGGTACAATACTACACGTGTTCTGGGAGTGTGCGAAGCTCCAACCATTCTGGTCGGAGGTGAAAAAGATTACAAGGCAAGTTACGGGATACACGGATGAGTTAGATCCTGGCCTCTTCATGTTGCACCACTGTAGGATTCCACCAAACAAATATAAACATACACTGTTGAGGTTCTTAGTCATGGCTGCGAGATCCTGCATTCCGATACTTTGGAAAAAGGAGACATGTCCTTCTGTGGCTATGTGGATAGAGAAGGTGAACGACCTCATGCTTCTCGAGGACCTGACATCAGCTATACATGATTCATATGAGAAGTTCAGAAACACGTGGTTTAATTGGATGAGTTTCCAACAATCTGACCTGTATAAGTCTCACAGAAGCTCCTGAGGAACTTGCTCTTAAGAACTGGTTAGTAAATGGGTGCGATTGAGAGTTCCTTTTACTCCATTGAGGTTTGGTAACTTCACGAGACCCCTACCTTACCCTCCCTTCTACCCTCTTCATACCCCCCCACCCATCCTATCCCCCGTTCTGGTCTATTCTACTCTTTTCTTTCTTTATGTGTTTCCTATCTTTTCCTTTCTTTTTTGTTTTTTTATCTTTCATTGTCATTATTATTGGTAATAGACGGGTACCTATGGAGTAGGTAATGCTTGTTTTATAATTCTGACTGGCAAACAACTCCGATGTGTTATACTAGACAGCTTGTTTTTCATGCCAGAGTTAGTTTTAATATTGCTATAGTAAATTGAATACTTTTATCAAGCTTATTGACTATTAGAAACTGATTCGTGATTCAATTAATGAGAATACATTTTATTAAGAACAGTTCTTTGTACTTGCAAGATGATTGAATCTGTAAGTTTTGGTTCTTTTTTCTATTGTTACTATAAAACGAAAAATAAAGAATTATAAAAAAAAAAAAAAAATGCACAGTCTAAACATAGCCTAAGGCCAGGGTCACACTTGCATTATGCATCCGCTAAACGGATGCGTTTTTTACATGTGCAATGTGTAAAAACGCATGCGTTAACACCTCCCTAGACTCCAATGCAAAAAACGCATTGCAAAAGTGCAATGCGTTTGACACAATGCGTTTTTGCTAGTTGCGTTAAAAATATGGTCTGCAACGTTTTTTGGTGCTTTTTTAAAAATGCATTTTTTTAACATGGGAGTATATGGGAATAGCATGCGTATGTATCATGCATTAACGCATGCATTAATGCTTGCGCTAAAATTGAAACAACATGCAATAAAAATGTCAAGGCAAAAACTGGATCCATTAATGCATCCTGTAAACGGATGCAGCCTCCCAAGTGTGACCCTAGCCTTATAATGGACTCCTAGTAAACGTTTTACACCAGTTTTAATGCATTTTTTCCTTCTGTATTCTTAGGCTGGCTTCACATCACAGCACGATCAGGTCCAGGGCTGTCCGGGGTGAACCTGACAGCCCCGAACCCGATTTTGCCATAATACAGCCCTATGGGGCCGGATGGAGCTGGATGGCTGCTATCTGCCATCCGGTTTCCATCTGTCCGGCAGGATCCAGGTGTATTCGGATTTCTCTCCCGGACACAAAAATGCTGCTTGCAGCATTTTTGTGTCTGGGGCAAAAAATCTGTACAAATTGGATCCTCCCGGACCCTCCCGAATCCGGGGCAATCCAGCTCTCCCTAACATGGGAGTCTATGGCACCGGATTGCTCAGATCCGGGAGAATCCGAGAGTATCCGGGAACCAGATGCCAGCTGCTAAAGTTCAGCGTGAGCTACACTGAACTTCAGTACCTGTGAGTTGTCCCCTGTGAAGTGGTTCAGCTCCATTTCAGCAGGGGACAGCTACCTTAGCTGTGCTTGGCTGAATCTGGCTGCAAACAGGACTGGAGCCGGGTATGTATGCAAATCGGGTTCAGGGCTGTCAGGTTCACCCCGGACAGCCCCGGACCTGATTGTGCCATGATGTGAAGCCAGCCTTAGGCTTGTTTCCCACTGCAGTTTTTTCCCTCATCAGGTTCCATCCGGTTTGTGTTCCAAAATCAGAAGAGGAATCAGAATAGGAACTTGCAGAGAAAAACTATAATTGAAAGATTTACACCTGTTCTGAGTTTTGGAGACACTCCTGGTTTTGGCACACAAACCGGATGGAACCTGATCAGGGAATAAACTGCAGTGTGAAACGAGCCTTACCCCACAAGCATCTATTATTTGCATGTTTCTTGTTTTTACATTAAGCAGGCCCCATGTACTTTTCAGCAGCATCATCGACCATGCTGATTATGGCAATTTGACTTGGCTACCTTCCCTATGACAAAACAGAATGATTTAAGAAGCAGCAGAATGCTAGGATTACACTTTTGGGTGTTTTAGGTTTTTTTTTTTATTCTGCCACTTGGACCCATTCCATATTGCTGAGTATATTATCTAGGTTTCGACAATCAAATTATTAAGTTCACATTAAGCATGTGTGTATTTTATTCTGTCAATTGAAGCAGCTCTAGAAGTCATGAACCTGACAGAAATGTACATCTTTGACATTTGTCCAACACATGAACTCTTTAATATATTGACTTATAAACATATATCCACACAACAAGTTAATTACTTCTCATTTAGAGAATTTAGTCAGAGAAAAGTGAAACATTTCTTTTTGCCCTGGTGCCTCACAACTACTCGGAGTAAAACACAGACACAGTAAAATAAGTTTGAACTAATTTCATCCAATTTGCATTCAGTTTTTCATTTGTTTTCATTAAAGCAAAAAGTGAAAACCATGACTCTAAAAAGTAAGGTAGATATCAAAGCTAGAGTAAGGAGATTTAAAGGGGTTGTCCAGTCTAAAATATAAATCCGCAGTCACTTTATGTGACTACTGACTGCAGACTTGTGAATTCTCACATTACATGGACTGTGCGATATGAGGATTCTACGCTGTCAAAACTGGCAACAGCGGTCACGCAAGAATGCAATATGAATATTGTCGGCTAGAATCTGACTAGATAGAAGCAGCCTCACTCAATACACTTCCATTGTGTGAGGCTGTGCCCATCTAGTTAGATTCTGGCCAAGAGTATACATATCACATACTTGTCGCCACACCGCTCTGACACCAGAGAATCCACACAGCAATTGATTGTGTGTGGACTTATGAGGACTAAATATTACATTAGGAAAAATGCTCCATTTTGTGGCGTAATTATGTTATTGTGTCTTAACCCATTCACGAACAAGAGCATATATGTATGCCCTTGGCTGCCTCCCTCCTTTTGATGAGAGCTCACACGTTGAGCTTGCATCATCCCCCACACGTCAGATGATCTGATTAGCTGACATGTTTAGCAAACAGCACTAATGTTAAACCTTTAGATTATGCTGTCATTCACTGAATGTGGTGGGGATCGCGCTGTTCAACAATGGCATGAGCGACCCTGTGATGCGATCACCTCAATGCATTGCCATGACAGCACAGGGTCAACTGATGACTCTGGATGTTGTCATGAATCACTTGCTGCCAACAATGCCCAATTGACGTTGCCGGCAGAAAGTGATCATTTGGGCTGAGCAGACGGATGCTGAAGCATCTCTGCATAACACAAGAGAACACACTGTGCAATGCTGAGGTGCCATAAGGGGTCATGTAAAATAAAGAAAAAGTTAAAAAACATATTATATGGGATTATGTGACGACACCTGTGGTATTCAGTTATATAGGGCCAACGCTGCAGTTCAGTACCACTGGGGCAATTGATGTGGCAGCAAAGATGGCACAGCTCCCCACAGGTGAAGCAGGGCCCCATGGCAGATGATGCAGTCAAACAGGGTTGTGGTGATCATTGGGGTGTAGGGTGACAGACGCAGGGAAAGAACCAGAGCACAGGGTTGTAGTTTCCATTACCATTACTTCTGGCAATTATTAAGGCAAACCGGGACACTGGTAACAGGTAGTAGACGTGATTCGGGTGACCTGGAAGCAATTGGGGAATTCACCACACCAGGAGAATTCGGAGGCCTCTCTTTTGCGCTCTCCCTTTTGGTACTTGCTGCCCAAAGCTATACTGTGACCCTCCTCCTGCATGTTTAGTTGTTTCTACCCGTATGGGCCTTTTTCAGGTGCTTCTCTCCTGGTGGCTCCAGGCTCTAATCTGCTGCTGTGCCACTGGGTATTTGGTGTGGCCAGAAGACTTGCAGTCTTCTGCCCTCTGGAGTCAGCTGCTGAGTCTTCAGTACCCCAAAACCCTGGACTCTGGTGTCCTTTTCTCTGGCGCTCAGCTCCGGGATGAGCTCTGTCGCAGTTCAATTTCCCCTCAGAGCCCTACTCGATGTCTTTCCTCTCTTCCTCTCCTCAGACCATCTCCAATGGTTGCCTCACACAGACTGATCTCCCACTTCCTGTTTGTCTGCTCTTTTATATCTGGTCCAACTGTCTTTCTCCTGCTCACTTCCTGCTGCTCCCCTGAAACCGGGTTAGAGCTCCCTCTTCAGGCTCAGAGCAGGAAAAGTGTTGGATGCTGATTATTACCTGGCGTGGGGACCCCTTCATGCTTCCAGGCATGACATCACCCACTGTTAAGGAGGTAAAGCCACTGTGGCAACCGGACCCTGGGGTGCCACAATATCATTAGAAACAAGAGCTCAAATTCCAAAAAAAAGCCATAACACGATCATACAGCCCTTCATCCCAAAAAAATAAGAAAGCTATAGGTCGAGGAAATTGGCAACAAAAGCACAAATCTTTTTCTTTAAAAATTTCTGAATTATATTCACCTCTTAGATAACAGTAAAAGTATACATGTTTGGTATCTTTGAACTCGTACCAACACGAGGCTTCATACTGACATGTCAGTTTTACCATTTAGTAAACAAGATAAATAAAAAGCACAAAAAACCTTTGTAGAATTGAACTTTTTTGCAAGTTCACCACGCTTGGAATTTTTTTCCTGGTTTCCAGTACACTGTCTGATAAAAATTAATTATATCATTTAAAAGTAAAACTCATCCTACAAAAAATAAGCTTTCATATGACTATATTGATAGAAAAATAAAAATGTTATGGCTTTTGGAAGAAGAGGAGGGTAAAACAAAAACCGCAAAACGGAAAATCACATAGGGGGTGAAGGTGTTAAAATCTAATGTAATCTGTTATTTAGTCATGGCCAAAAGTGTTGGCACCTTTGAAATAGTTCCAGAAAATTCTATATTTCTCCCAGAAAATTATTGCAATTGTATGTTTTGTCATACACATGTTTATTTCCTTTGTGTTTATTAGAATAACAAAAAACTGAGTAAATAGGCAAATTGAACATAATTTCACAAAAAATGGTCAGGACAAAATTGTTGTCACCTTTCCAAAACTGTGGGTAAACAACTTAGTTTCAAGAATTTGATACTCACTCAAACTAACCTATGGCAAGCAATAATTTTGGGCAATATGAAAAGCACATTTAAAGCCAGATAAAAAGTAGAGAAGTTGATTCAAACTTTGCATTGTGTGTCTCTGGGTGTCATACTAAGGCTAGGGTCAGACTTGTGCCATGCATTTGCTAAATGCATGCGTTATTTTCATGTGCAAATGTTGAAAAACGCATGTGTTAACGCATTCATAGGCTCCAATGCAAAAACTCATTGCAAAAGTGCAATGCTTTTGATGCCATGCGCTTTTATTAATGCAGGTGATTGACAGCGCAAGCTTCCATTCTGGTTCTGGGAGGTGCTGGGTTGTTCAGGTGTTCCATCTTCCTAGTAGTTGCTCTGCCACTTTACTGGGCAAACTCTCCTAGAACTCTGCCAGTCATACTTTCTATTTAAGTGGTGCTACTGGTTCTGGGGGGAAGGTGGTTGAGGAGAATGCAACTAGAGGAGTTGCCCCTGTGATCCCCTTAGACCATCCGGCAGCAGACTACCATCCAAAACTGCACCAACCATCCTGGGCATGGATAAAATGCAGATAAACATGCCCAGTAGACCTTCCTAATGGCATGTTAGTGGGTCTGTGAGACAGTGACCTGTCCCTTACTTGGCATTTTCAAAGAAAAAAACAATCGGATGAACACATGGAAGATCCGCACTGCTGTCAGATAAACAAGACCATAGGTTTACATGGATCAGGATTGATGGGTTTAATCAAAGCATTTCGGTCCGTTTACCAGACCAGACCTGGTGGCTCATTCATTCATTCAATGTTTGGAGGCTGTAGTGAAAGGACACTGTGTTCTTCACGGCAGCCTACTATCAAGAAGACGTCTCAGAGGATCGAGGATGGGTATGAGGGAGTAATAAAGATGAAGTCCAGATAAGTGTTTGTGTTTTATTTCTAGTTAAATATTTTCTCTCTGTGTTGTGTCTTCTTCATTGACCCATTATTACCCAGTTAGCCACCTCTACATGGCATCTGTCAGAGCCGTGTAAAGTGCTAGAAATTAGCGCTTCTTATGAAAGTATAAATTCATAGGGTGGCTGCAGGCTGCTATTCTATAGCATGGGGGGCCCAATAACAATGGGCCCTCCCCCCACTGAGAATACCAGCTTCCAACTACCTAGCTTTAATTTTGATGGCAAGTAAAAAAAGGTTGAAGACCTACACAAATTTTTTCCATTACTTTTTTTTTGACACACCATGATGCCAAGTTTGTTGTCGTACACTAATGTGTATGACAGGGTTGGGGAACTCTATGCCTCAAAGGCTACCAACAGGTCATACTTTCAAGATCTCCTTAGTATTGCACAGGTGATAATTGAATCACCTGCACCGGGGATGATTCTAACTAGGGATGGGCGAACATCTCATATTTCCCAATGCTCAGGATCGAGCTCACCCTGTTAAAGCAATGAAAGAGTTAATACAGCTGTTATGCTTACCGAATCCGGGTTCTGTCTTCCTGGTATTGTATGCGCTGCGTCATTTCCCGACCATCCCATATCTTTTAGATCTGGTCACATAACTAATCCCCTGGAAACCCGGAAGTTACACTGTGCCGATGCACAGCTGGGCCATGTAACGCAGACACGGTAAGTTTAATGAGGATGATTAGCAACACATTCATTGCTTTAACAGGGCGGCCCGATCCCAAACACTGGGATATACGAGATGTTCGCCCATCCCTAATTGTAACCCCAGTGCAATACAAAGGAAATCCTGAAAACACGACTTGTTAGCAGCCCTTGAGGCCTGAAGTTCCCCACCTCTGGTGTATGACGACCAAGCACCGACACCAACCAGATTGTAGAAATACAGTCTATTTGCCACAGCCAATTACAGAGCCTCTCACAGAGCATGAGCATCGGTGATTGGCTGTTGCCAGTCAGTGAAATGAATATGCATGAAGCTTCATGGGCAGGGCCAGAAGTAAGTGAGAGGGAGAGGGAAAACTGAAGCAAGCAAGCAAGTAGCAGGAGACTGGTAAGATGATCTGTATGAGTTTCATGTTGCCTGCCATTGATTTCAATGGGGATTTTAAAGTTTGGTGAACTGTTTATTGAAGATTTTGTTTGGCTAACCAATCTGAATTCGAATATTCAGGTGTTCGCTCATCTCTACTTATCATTTGATACACATCCTGGAGGGTGACAAATGAAACATAGCATTATTAGCATCTGAGGGTCTATTTACATTTTTTTTTTATGCCTTCTGACTTAACCAGTGCAACCACAGTCATTCAGAACTTTCTGAATATTTTTTTTATTATATTGGAAGGTAGATTGTGGTTTTTGTGGATAATTTTCTGATTATGTTGCCTGATCTGGATTAACATTATGAACAAATCCATTTGGTTTTACAATGGCTTAAAGAAAATTCTTTTTTTGTAAAGTTGGAAAAATGTACCTTTTCTGTGCAAGAAATATCATTTTGGGGGTTCATTGTGTTGGCTATATATTCTGGTGTTTGCCAATTATTGCAGAAAATTTAATAAGAGTTTTTCTTAAGGCCACGTCACACGCGGCGACATTGACGCCGATTACATAGGCGACGTAGGGGCGTGGCTTATCAGCGGCGACATCGCCCCTGCATCGCCTAATGTAAAGGGGCGATGGCGACGCCTTTTACTGGTCGCCTGGCTTCAGAGCAGTGCTATCTGGGGCAATGTGTCCACATCGCCCCATGTAAACGGCTGCCGGCAAGCTGAAAGGCGATGGGAGCCATAGGCTCCCATTGTACTGCATCACCGCTGGGGTTTTGAGACACCTCAGTGGCGATGCCGCCTCTCAGCTCGCCGGCCCATCGCCGGAGATGTCTCCCTGTGTAAACAGGGGCCAAAAACGTGCTCGCTCCCGTCCGCCAACATCTCCGGGGCCGTCGCCAAGTGTGACAGTACCCTTAGATCGTCGAAATGTTTACTGATTTCACATATAAGGAAGTGGATATGTACCAAGGACTGTAAAAAAGGGAAAATATGGTGTCTAATCTGCCCTCTAGCTAGGGAGCCCTGAACTATACCTAACTCAGGGGTACTCCTGATGGTGGAGAGGCCTGAGCCCCCACCCTGACCCTGTTCCTATGGAGCCCTAAACTGATTCCACCTCCCCTGCCCTCTCCACCCAGAGCTGGGAAGTTAAGTAATCCACAGAGATAAATACAGACAGGGGTGAACCAAAACTAAAGCTCACAGGACTCAAAAATGCAACAAGGAAGTTTTCACCAAACACCAGATAAATTGGAACTGATGCCAGTTTACTGGAACACCAAGGAACACCAAGGAAAGGGTCAGCATGCAGGAGCAACACAGACACTATAGTCGGCATGAGAACACAGATTCCACCATCTTAAAAAGGCAGGGAGCAACTGTGATATATTTTCCAAAACATGTGATCCAAGAGGTAATCAGGAGTCATACAGAGATTAACTCCTGCTAGCCAGATCATTACTGAGAACATGTCTGGTTTACACCCAAGCCTGCCTGTGGAAATCAGAAGCATTAGAAAAACCTCAAAAGTCCGAACAGAGCTAGATGTTACTATGACATTTGGTCACTGGATGCGGTTTGGGCCTTTGAAAAGATATTTAATGTCCACTCCAGTTCTTATGGGTGGCACGGTGGCCCAGTGGTTAGCACTGCAGCCTTGCAGTGCTGGGGTCCTGTGTTCAATTCCCCCCAAGGACAACATCTGTTTGTATGTTTGTGTGGGTTTCCTCTGAGTACTCTGGTTTCCTCTCACACTTGAAAGACTTACTGATAGGATGTTTAGATTGTGAGCCCCAATGGGGACAGTGTTGCAAATTTATGTAAAGTGCTATGAAATTAATACCACTATGTAAATGAATAAATATTATTAGTATTACCCAACCAGATCTCCAGAGACTGTTCATTGTGAATGCAGTTGCTTCTGAAGTCAGAGTTGGGACTGCATTGTCTCAAGGACCTAAAACGTTAATTGACCTGCAGCCATGTGCCTTTTTCTCTAAGAAATTCTCATCTGATGAAAGAAATTATATGTTGGGAATCATTAGTTGCTGTCAAATCAGTGTTTCAAGAATGGAGACTTTTTTGGAGGAAGAAGTTTATCAAGTCACGGTGGTGACTGATCATAAAAATTTAGCTTACATTGCATTAGCCAAATGGTTGACCCCAAAACAAGCCAGATCATCTTTATTTTTTTTTAGATTTAATTTTCCTATCATGTTCAGGGTCTAAGAATGTGAGGGCTGACAATTTATATTGTAGCCTGGATTCCGTATCTTCCCCAGAACCTCCATCCTCCATTCTTGCTCAGGATATTATTGCCATGGTATCGTCGGAGATGGAAGCTGAGATCTGTGATGTCCAGTTGTTGGCTCGTTCCACTACTCCCGAGTATAAATTATTTTTTCTTGTGTACCTGAGATTATGTCTTTTGCAGGGTCACTGCTACCCAAGAGGTTATTGCTAGACTCTACTGGGGGTCATCCATGCATAATGATATTAAAGATTCTTCATCTACTTGTAAAACTTGCACACACTAAAGTATGTCATAGCAAGCCAGGCTTTATTGCCAATTCCAGAAAGACCGTGGACTCATCTGTCCATAGATTTCATGACTGATTTTCATTTTCCTGTGCAGTGAAAAAACTTTTATCTAGGAGGTAGTCAACCAATTAAGTAAACAAGCCCACTATATTCTGTTATCAGGATTACCTAATGCCGAAACTCTTTCCAAGTTGTTCTTTAATCAAGTGGTAAGATTGCATGGGATCCCCCTGAATAAGATGGTCCAATTCATTTCTAAATTTTGGAGCATATTTTGTAAAAAAAATTGTAAAACATTGAGGATGGATTTGTCATTTTCATCTGCTTATCACCCTTAAACTGAGGGTCAGACTGAAAGGACAAATCACTCAGAACAAATTTAAGATTTTTTTGAGGCTCAGCAGGAAGATTGGTCCTCATTTTTACCTCTTGCAGAATTTGCCAGTTGGGTCAATCAGTCCACTGGAACCTTGTCATTATGTAGTAAGTATATTTTTCATTCTCATTTTGGTGAATTTTTAGGATAAGTTCTGGGCGTTCTAGAGTTGAGGTAGTCTTATAAAAACATGGGGTTGTCTGGAGGAAGATTCAAAAGAATATTGAGGTAGCCCAATCTTGTCCAAAAATGGAAGGCAGATAGGAAATGTTTGATAGGTTCTGTTTTTAAGGTAGGAGATAAGATTTGGTTATCTCCTCAAAATATTATACAAAAATTGTCCTTGATTAAATTGAATCCTAAACTCATTGGCACATAAGAGGTTCTGTAAGGGGGGGTATACCCAGTTGCCTTTAGATTGATTGAAACTCCCACAGTCTATTTGTATCCCTAATGTCTTTCACCGATCTCTGTTGAAATCATTTGTCCCTTCATATTTATGTGAAGCCGACTGGGACAGGGGACTCGGTACAGGACCGGGGTACTGCTGGGGATGTCACGGAGGTCCTGGTCCGGACCGTGTCCTGGTTTCTCACAAGTGAAGGGGGGTATTTACAAGGGATAAAGTTTGTTATGACGCCACCCACGGGTTGTGGTCAATGATGGGACCACCGCTGCAGCGCTGCTCTGCCAGGAGGATGGAGGGATGGTTGGGCTGCAGCCAGATGGATGAGCCCGCCATGGGTCGGGCTGCTCCTGACAGGATGAAAGGTATGCAAAGTTCAATATACCTGGAATCAAACACGGACACTCAGGCAGGGTTCACCGGGTTTACTTGTCAGCTCTTCAAACAGTTCACAGCAGTTCACAGTGTGGTTCTTAACACAGTTCGAAGTCAGTTAACTTCGGTAACACTGAACCAACTGCAGCCAGGCCGTCACTCTGAGACCCCTCACTCCTTCTAAGTCCTTCCAGGCTGTTGTTTCTCTCTCTGTTGTCTCCCTGGGTTGTATGGTTGCAGCTCGGACCCTTGTGGGTCCTCGTGGTTGCTGCTGTGCCTTCAACTCTAGTTGTGGGAACTCCAACCTGGAGTTAGAGCTCCCCGTCGGTTAATCTGGGAAGCTGGTATAGAATCTCTGTTTTTCTCAGAGCCGACACTCTAGTGTGTGCCTAGTCTGCTGTAACCCTATCCTGCAAGGCATTACCAGACTCCTTCTAACCCGTGTGATTCCAGCACAAATCAGGGAAAAATACTCCGCCTGTAGCTGGCCGGTGCTGTCATGTTCCTCGGACCCAGTACTGCTAGTCCGGTCTCTTTCTGCACACTCCCCTGGGATGCTGGCTATGGACGAGCTTTCTCTCCATGGTTTCTGTGATCCTGTGGATTCTGCATCTCCATCAAGCCCAACCTCACCAGGATGTGTCACTGTCTTTCTGATGTCTGTACTGCTCACTCTGGCCAACTAACTCCTTCCTCCTCTTTCTCCTCTATTTGTGCTCTCTGTCACCTGATCTACATGCTTCCCACCCATTTTCCTCTGAACCCACCACCCCTTGCCCGCCTAGAGTTCCGGGCTCAGGGTTGGGTGCCGCCTTTAGTGGTGTGTGTGTGCTGTGAGGGTGTTTGGTGTACAAACCATCTAGCTTCCTGCCTGGCTGCAGCTCCCTATGTGGCCACCCTGTTCGCAGGGGTGCCACATTTATCTCCCTCATCCTATCCTTGCCTCCTCCTGTTTCCATTGATAAAGGTGTATAGTATGAGGTCTAGAGGATGGTTGATTTTCAGAGGGTCTGAAATTCCCTTCAGTATGTGGTTCAGTGGAGAAGATATGGACCCTAGGAGAGATCCTGGGTCATGGCTTGATCTGTTAGGGCCAATAGGTTGGTCAGGGGCTGGGCCTTCCATTGGAGGTTACCTGGGAAACCTTGGGGTCTGGAAGCCCCCCTAGAAGAGGGGGTACTGTCATGACTGCTTCATGCAATGCATCTAGGATGCAATAAGCAATGTTACTGTGTTTGGTATCTGGGGTGTTGAGCTATCAGTACTTGATTGCAAGCGCTGGCTTCCATTAAGTTGTACACTCTTTTTGAGTGGTGGTGTTGGCCTGCATTCCTGTGTCTGTCTAGTTCTGATCATTCAATATGAAAAAAGAGTATTGAATAACATTCCTTGTAATGACTCTAGTTTGAAAAAACCCTTGACAAATGTGATGAAACAAAGTTGACTGTATATTATTTTCCATGATAAAATGATTTTAAGTATCAAAATATTTTTAAAGTATCAAAATAAGTATCGATCTTTGCTTTCAAGGCTGCATGACGTGACCACAGAAGCCAATCACTGGCCTCAATAATGTTGTATCGTATACCACATTGTGATGGCTGAGCCCATTGATTGTCTGCCAATCATGTGCTGTAGTGGGATATCACCACTGCTGACATGTAATCAAACATCTGCAGAGAGATGGAGTAATGTTGACTGTGTCATAGGGATGGGCGAATCCTAAATTACTCAGACTCGCTAGACTCTGACGAGTCTGAGTCCAGGACTCGCTACTCGTTGCGAGTCTAGCGAGTCCAATGTAAATAAATGGGGAACGAGTACTGGCCGGCTACTTACCGCTGCCTCCGCCGGCGCCGGCCGCAGACTCGCTCCCCGAGTCTCTCTGCTGCTGTCTCCGGAGATTCCCAAGCGGTGTGAGAAGCAGTGAATAAATTAAATTCCGTCACCGCTCGGGAATCTCCGGAGGCAGAGAGAGTCTGGTTGACAGCAGGGTTCAGCTCAGGTCATAATGACCTGAGCTGAACCCTGACTGTTTAGTCAGTTCTCAGCTCTGCTACATCCCTGTGTGTCTAAGCACAGGGATGTAGCATAGCTGAGATTGCGTTTTGGACTACGTCGGACGGAAGAGGATTTTTTAAATAAAGATGGAGTCCCTAATTGTTCTGTTTTATTTCTAATAAAATTATTTTTCTCTGTGTTGTGTTTTTTTTTCTATTGATTACTGGAAATTCATGGCAGTCATGCCATATATTTCGGACTTAGGACCAGCTGATAATACAAAGCTGGTCCTAACTCCTTTATTACCCAGTGAGCCACCCGGCACCAGGGCCACTGGAAGTGCAGGGTTCAGCGCCAGAAGATGGCGCTTCAATGAATGCGCCATCTTCTGGGGCGGCTGTGGCTGTGGGCTAGAATCCTCAGCGCAGGGAGGCCCAAGCTTTCTGGGCACCCCCCGCTGCAAATTGCAGCCTGCAGCCGCCCCAGAAGATGGCGCGTTCATTGAAGCACCATCTTCTGGCGCTGAACCCCGCCCTTCCAGTGGCCCTGGTGCCGGGTGGCTCACTCGGTAATAAAGGGGTTAGGGCCAGCTTTGTATTATCAGCTGGCCCCAAGCCCGAAATTTATGGCGGTCACGCCAATATTAGACATGACCGCCATGAATTTCTAGTAAAGTTTGTTAAAAAAAAAAACACAACACAGAGAAAATTTTTTTTATTAAAAATAAAACAAAAAAGACATTAGGGACTCCATCTTTATTCCAAAAATCCTCTTTGTATTATATCAGCTGGCCCTAAGCCCGAAATATATGGCGGACACGCCAATATTAGACATGACCGCCATGAATTTCCAGTAATCAATAGAAAAAAAAAACACAACACAGAGAAAAATAATTTTATTAGAAATAAAACAGAAGACAATTAGGGACTCCATCTTTATTTAAAAAATCCTCTTCCATCCGACGTAGTCCAAAACGCAATCTCAGCTCTGCTACATCCCTGTGCTTAGACACACAAGGATGTAGCAGAGCTGAGAACTGACTAAACAGTCAGGGTTCAGCTCAGCTCATTATGACCTGAGCTGAACCCTGCTGTCAGCCCAACTCTCTCTGCCTCCGGAGGTTCCTGAGCGGTGACGGAAGTTAATTTATTCACTGCTTCTCACACCGCTCGGGAATCTCCGGAGACTGCAGCAGAGAGACTCGGGGAGCGAGTCTGCGGCTGGCGCCGGTGGAGGCAGCGGTAAATAGCCGGCTGGTCCGGTGCACCCCCTGCCCCCCCCCCCCAAGTCCACCCCTGGTCAGGACTCAGTGGGGGAAGCGGCAGTGAGCAAATTTCACTGCCGGCTTCCCCGCCTGAGTCCTGTGTCCCTGCTCCTGCTCCCCCCACCCGGTCCTAACTTAGGATCGGGTGGGGAGGCTGCGGGGGGGCGGAGGGATGATGGACTCGTTACTGTGCGAGTAATAGCTTGGAAACTCGCAGAGTACCGAGTCCTGCGATTCCACTATTACTCGCAGAGTAACGAGTCCTAGCGAGTAGATTCGCCCATCCCTACTGTGCCATCAACATATCATCAATGCTTTCATTTTTAAAATTACTATTTTAAAGGGGTTGTCCACTGCTAGAATGTATCTTCTTAAATGCCAAAGTTTCTCAAACAGGCTGCAACACTCATGTGATATAACAATGTCACATAACCACTGGGACACGCATCGTAGTCATCACTAAAACAAGGTATAAGTAGAGAGGAATGTATCAATCCAAAAGATTGACTTCAAGTCAAATTCCCGGAAATACGCAGGTCCGTACAAACTCAGACATCTTTTTTTTTTTATAATCACCAAAATAAATAAAAAATTTAAAATACTAAAGCCATTTCGCACACCGCTGGTCTCAGAGGAGAGGGAGAATTACATGATATTCCCAATAGTTTTCCTGCTGCTATCACATCAAATGGTCTAGCTCAGCCAATAAGGGTTGTCAATTCTCATTCACAACCCACATTCTACATAGGGATAACATAAAAGCCTAATCTGATTGTGGGGTACTATTTCAATGCTGAATCACAATGAAAATGGGAAATGGTATTCTATTACAATGGGAAATGGTATTATATTAAACTAAAAATGCCCTTCACCATTTCACACATTGCTGAAGACTAAAGGGGCTATCACACGCAGCATCTTAGGCTGCGATGTCGGAAGCGATGCCGCGGGAGCTTAGTCAATTCCGACATCGCAGCCTAGCTGTCACCAAGGCTGACGTTGCCGGTGACACCGCTGCGATGTGGGCGCAGCCATCACTCGCTGGGTTGGGACAACCCAGTGAGAGATCCGCAGCAATGGTGCGGAATAGGCTGTATCGCTGCCAACATTGCTATTGCTGTGTCAGAGAGCGCGATACAGCCTAATCGCTAGGGCAAGATCGCCAGGTTTATGAACATGTTCATAAATCTGGCAACCTGCAACCAGCGATTTATCCCAGTTGCATCATGCTGTCACACAGCACGATGCACTTGTGATATCGCTAGCAACATCACTGAACATGTCACTTTTAAGCGATGTGCAAGTGATATTGACGTGTGTGACGGCCCTTTAAGGCTGGTTTCACACTGGCGTTTGGGTCCATTCTGTCACTTTGCGTCTCAATGTGCCAGCCTATGGATCCGCCCTGCATCCTTATGTTTAACATGGTGATGCAGGATGCTTGTGTAGGCTAGGGATGGGCGAATCTACTCGCTAGGAATCGTTACTCGGCGAGTAGTAAGGGACTCGCAGGACTCGGTAATCTGCGAGTTTCCCAGTGATTACTCGCACGAGTCCAATGCAAATCAATATCAATCCTAGTTTTGTCAGAAACGCTGACAAAACTAGGATTGCCATTGTTTGCATTAGACTCGTGCGAGTAATCACTGACTACTGTGCCAGTGATAGCAGGGAAACTCGCAAAGTAACTGCTGTTTCTTTGCGAGCCGAGTCCAGCTGTCTTCTCTGTGCAGCTCCAGGGTCCTAGAGCCCGCCTGCTGCCTGATGTAGCAGTGCTGAGATTGTTCTCAGTCTGCTCATTCCCTGTGCATAGACATCTATATTTATGCACAGGGGATGTAGCAGAGAGGACATCGCGTTTTGGACTGCGTCGGACGGAAGAGGATTTTTTTAATTAAAGATGGAGTCCCTAATGGCTTTTTTTTTTATTTCAAATAAAAAATTTTCTCTGTGTTGTGTTTTTTTAACCCTTTATTGGAGATTCTTAGTGGCTGGGTCAAACGTGGCCTGACATTAAGAATCTCGGGCTTAATACCAGCTTGTATAACAAAGCTGGTATTAACCCCTTTATTACCCAGCGTGCCACCGCCACCAGGGCCGCTTGAAGAGCGGGGCTTAGCGCCAGAGGATGGCGCTTCAATGAACGCGCCATCTTCTGGGGCGGCTGCGGGCTGCAATTTGCAGCAGGGGGTGCCCAGAAAGCTTGGGATTCCAGCCCCCAGCTGCTTAGCTGTACCTGGCTAGACATAGAAATTGCGCGGAGCCCCACGCATTTTTTTTTTATTATTTAATGAATTTCAGAGTCAGAGGCTCAGAGTCAGAGTCTCGGAGTCGGAGTCTCCTCAGAGTCGGAGTCTCAGAGTCGGAGTCGCCTCAGAGTCGGAGTCGCCTCAGAGTCGGAGTCAACTCGGAGTCGGAGTCGTCTCGGAGTCGAGTCGAAGTCGGAGTCGTCTCGGAGTCGGAGTCGTCTCGGAGTCGGAGTCATCTCGGAGTCGGAGTCGTCTCGGAGTCGAGTCGGAGTCGGAGTCGTCTCGGAGTCGGAGTCGTCTTGGAGTCGGAGTCGGAGTCGTCTCGGAGTCGGAGTCGTCTCGGAGTCGGAGTCGTCTCGGAGTCGGAGTCGTCTCGGAGTCGAGTTGGAATCGGAGTCGTCTCGGAGTCGGAGTCGTCTCGGAGTCGGAGTCAAAAAAATGCGTGGGGCTCCGCGCAATTTCTATGTCTAGCCAGGTACAGCTAAGCAGCTGGGAGCTGGAATCCGCAGCGCAGGGATGCCCAAGCTTTCTGGGCACCCCCCGCTGCAAATTGCAGCCTGCAGCCGCCCCAGAAGATGGCGCGTTCATTGAAGCGCCATCCTCTGGCGCTGAACCCCGCTCTTCCAGCGGCCCTGGTGGCGGTGGCACGCTGGGTAATAGAGGTTAGGGCCAGCTTTGTATTATCAGCTGGCCCTAAGCCCGAAATTTATGGCGGTCACGCCAATATTAGACATGACCGCCATGAATTTCTTTTAAATTGTTTTAAAAAAAACACAACACAGAGAAATTTTTTTATTAGAAATAAAAAAAAAAGCCATTAGGGACTCCATCTTTAATTAAAAAAATCCTCTTCCGTCCGACGCAGTCCAAAACGCGATGTCCTCTCTGCTACATCCCCTGTGTATAGATATAGATGTCTATGCACAGGGAATGAGCAGACTGAGAACAATCTCAGCACTGCTACATCATCTCTGTGCACAGACATTCATGTCTGTACACAGGGAATGAGCAGACTGAGAACAATCTCAGCACTGCTACATCAGGCAGCAGGCGGGCTCTAGGACCCTGGAGCTGCACAGAGCAGACAGGACTCTTCTCTTATCTGTGCGAGTTTCCCAGCGATTACTTACAAAGTAAACGAGTCCAATGCAAATAAATGACAAAACTAGGATTGCTTCAGGCTGAAGCTTCCGAGACACATCTGTGATTTGTAAATCTCACACTACTCGCTATTACTCGCTTCCCCATTCATTAACATTGGACTCGCTAGACTCGCAACGAGTAGAGAGTCCTGGGCTCGGACTCGCTAGAGTCAAGCGATTCCGAGTAATTTAGGATTCGCCCATCACTAGTGTAGGCATCATTTTGGATGCGGTAGCATTTTTCATGTCACCTTGGGAAGTAACATGCTGCGAATTGTGTCCATCAGAGGGTGCATAATTTGAATGCATGCATCCTGATACAGCGGCACAATACATAGATGTGAATTGAAGCGCGTTGCAATCTGGATGGCAGCAGTAGTAGACAGATGGGACAATCTCTCTCTCTCTCCCTCTCTCTCCTTCCAATCACCAATTTCTATGATTTTTCAATCTTTCAAATAACAATTCACTGTAATACTGGTCAGTATATACCACCCAAATACCTCTGTTGTTTACCACTGGTTACCATCTTTTTTTCCCTAACCAGACTGTTGGAAGTTACTTGGCAATTAATAAAGTTGTGTTTGCATTAAAGAGCTCAAAACTGATGAATGTGTTATTGGGAGAACTCTCAGTGTTATACACGTATTTTCCAGTCAATTAGTGAGTTTTCAGTATAGTGATATGTTGGAAATTAAATATTTTTGGTAAAATTCAGCGAAGTTGATGAATTTGAAATTGAAATGATCTGCCCAACTCTAGGTTTGAGTATATTGCTGGACAAAGTGGATTTTATCTGGGGACTTTAAGTCCCAATTATTACTGAAAATGCTTAACCCCTTTAGAGAATTCTTTCCTTATCATAAGTTACTGTCATTCTTATCTTGTACCTTTTTTTACCTTTAAAATCAGTAACTAGTGGATGCTTCCTTTGACAATTTCTATAGTGCTATCTTGGTATGGTAATATGTATTTTTCCACACTATATTAATCCGTAAAATATTAAATCTGTTGTTGAAAAGGACTTTATATATGCAAGTTTTAAATCTCTAAAGGAAAACTATATTACATTGAAATAGCTCCAGCCGGATCATAACCGGGAGAAGTCAAGAATAGTTGCAACTCTGCTGTGTACGAAATGTGACTGTGGGGACACAGACTTAACATTTTTACAATAATTTGGGTCATTTCCAATCAAAATTCAAATCCAGATGTCAGTGATGAAGTGCCTTTAGGCAATCAAAATAAGTGAATATGTCACCTTGTCCTCCTAACGATCCCTACATATTTAATATACACATAATAAAAGTAAGTGCTTACCCAAGCAAGACTGGTACATATGTTTACTAAGGCTTATTTCTACAAATTGCTAAGAGTACAAAAATAAATTGTCAACGTTGCTAGCACATTATAATGGAAGTTGATAATGTCTCCAGTATAACTGAGTAATGCGGTTGCCATATTTGACTGGGTTGATCAGCATGCAAATAAATAAGTGACCCTTACGTTCATCTATTTGTTTGTACATTGCTATTATCTTGGTCACGAGTTTAAAACAATGCAAATAAAATGCAAATCAGCTCATTGTTGTCATAAATGTATCTAGCAAAGCGATTCTACCTTAAAGATAAGTCATGACCCCTGGGTATGTATAATACATGCATGTATGCTGATGGCATTATGAATTGTCTGCAATTGTTACCCTTAGGGGTGATGGCTTTTTGTTAACATCGGCAATTTCAGTTTGCATTCATTTTATTATCTTTTTAATGAGTTTCAATAATTTGTGTGCAAAGCGAATAGGTCATTTGCTTAACAGTAGTAAATCAAGAGAGAATAACTACGAAAATAATTATACCAATGACCTACTATGATTGTGTATAGTTAAGGAATAAATAACAATTCTCCATTTTCACTCAATTCTTACGAAAGCAGGATTAAACAAAAATATAATTATATAAACTGCACAAGGAAGTTATCCAAATATGACACTACATTATTAAATGAAGTCCATCATATGTCAAACAGCCTTTAAAAATACATGACTGTCAACAATGATGGCAAAACACATATGATAAGACTATCATTATGATTTTTCATATATTCTTTCAGTGACTGTTGCAATGTTCTGATTAGCAGAAGAAGCTCTTTGCTCTCCTTGTGTGTTAGTCTTCAATGTTTTTGCCATTTTATTCAGAACTGAGAGACACTTAGGCTCTGGGAACTACCTATAGTAGTTTAATAGTAGTAAAATAAAGTAATAATTTATCAATAAAAATACTACCGTATTTCCGTGAAAATAAGACAGTGTCTTATATTATTTTTTGCCCCCGAAAGATGTGCTAGGGCTTATTTTTGGGGTAAGTTTTATTTTTGAGAAACACAGCACAATATTTACTATGGTTCAAATTGCACGCTTAAATTAATTATTCTCTAAGTACTGCTAAGTTTACCCCAAAAGAAAGCAGACCCCCCCCAAAAGAATCACACTTACCAGACCCCAAACAGAGTTGGCAAGTGAATGGCTTCTCACATCCAAATCTCCGTCATTGTGATGTCTCCCTGCATTTCAAAGCGGTTGGCTCCTCCTGCTGGCAATATCACTCCCATGGAAATAGGGTGAGCTGAGTGACACAAGGACCCGATGTACATTTAAGAGTGCAGTGATGCTGGGACCCGATGTGCGTTTGAGATTGGAGTGATGCTGGGATCCGATGTGCGTTTGAGAGTAGAGTGATGCTGGGGGACCCACTATTCATGTGAAAGCGGAGTGATACTGGGACCCGACGTGCGATTGAGAGTGGAGTGATGCTGGGGGACCCATTATTCATGTGAAAGCGGAGTGATACTGGGACCCGGTGTGCGATTGAGAGTGGAGTGATGCTGGAACCCAATATTCATGTGAAAGCGGAGTGATACTGGGACCCGATGTGCGATTGAGAGCTGGAGTGATGCTGGGGGACCCAATATTCATGTGAAAGCGGAGTGATACTGGGACCCGATGTGTGATTGAGAGTGGAGCGATGCTGGGGGACCCAATATTCATGTGAAAACGTAGTGATACTGGGAACTGAACTGTGTATGAGAGCTGCAGGGCAATACTGCTGGAATGGCGAGGGGCCAGAAATCAATGCAGATCTTCGTACAAGGGCCCCTCCATGGCTAGCACATGCCACCTGTTATTGTGTAGGATCTGGTCAGTGCATTATTGGGGGGGTCTTCTTTTTTTGGGGGTGTCTGCTTCATGTTTGCTGTGTCTTCTTTCTTTAAAGTAAGAAAACAATAGTGTTATGCCCTGAGGGCGTGGAGATGTAGAGTGGACTTACAGGGTCACTGGTGGAGTAGTGGCAGATGAATACCTGATACAGCAAGAGACTAGAGAGTGACTTCAGTAAAACCAAGGATGCTCATTAAAGGAAGGTTAACAAATGAATAGGTGTCAGAGGGAAAGACCCTCTGTATCACGACACTGAACTGTTGTAGTGGAGCATTGACAAAGGTAACCCCTGTGATTCATGTGGTTCAGCACCAGGATGTATAAATTCTGCATATCACAGACCAGGGGGGGGGACCCATACAGACCAAACAGATAAGAGGTATAGGAATTTGGATGGTCAGAGAGATCTAGGATAACAAATTACCAGCAGAGGATTCTGTGGAGACAGAGGTGTTAGAATAATGCAGAAGGCAAGACAACACTCTTCCTAGTGCAGAGCACTACAGAGTGTGATCTGAGCAGAGGCAACATTCTTAGAGAATGAACAAGTTGCCCAGGCACCTCCTTAAAGGTACCTTTACACGCGTCAACTTTTCTATGAATTTCACTGGCAACTTACTGGTTGCAGTGAAATCATGGACATATTGTTCTATCTTGTTGCTGTGTACAAATGGAACAATGTCTCCATGATTTCACTGCAACCAGTAAGTTGCCAGTGAAATTCCTAGAAAAGTTTCTGCGTGTAAAGGTACATTTAGGGTGAGGATGCCTTTTATACACAGAGCAGCTCAGCACTCAGGCTGAGAGCCCTAATGGAGAACAGGTGTACTGTTCCTTTAAGTGTGTGCAGGATGTGGCGTGCACATCGTAAGAATATTCCCAGGAGACCTGCCAAGGGGATGCAGGTTCCTGGAAGAGAAGGAAGCAGACGGCCGCATGAAACCAAGGGCATGATAAGCAGAATTAGTGGAGCTGCGTGGTGGGCACTGGCAGAGACGGGCCCCGCAGCAGATACAAAGTGGGTGAGGCGCATAGAGCCGCGAAATGGGCACCAGTCTCCCTGTCCATGAAAAACTGGCCCATGGCTGAGTGCATGATAAACAGCACTCCAAAATCAAGTGATGAAGCTAGCAAATCCTTAAAATGTAAAACATTTATTTAATCTGATTGAAAACATATCAAGGAACATAGCATAAGCAACATACTTACTGTCCCCATGACAAATAGAATACAGGTTGATACAATCATACAAATCTATGATCCATGAATTGAAACTATTTGCCTGGACTCAAGACCTCCTGTATAAGGATCTTGACAATTCAATGCAGTAAGGGCTATTCAGATAAATTCTCTGGTACATAGAATTAAATATTGTTGTAAATTATAGCATCCAATAGGGAAAACAAATATTCTTAAATGTCCTTAATTGAGTTTAGTCCCTATATAACTGCTAATGTTTTTACACTTGATAGAATAAATGGCATTCCTGCTCCTCAGTGGCCTGCTCCTAATAATCCCTAATTAAGCTTCACTTTACTATAGCAATGCACAGGCAGGTGGCGCATAGCATTACCTGCCATTAATGCTATGCACTATGCCTGCCTGGCACTATGTTTATGACAGATGCGCCAGGCTAGAGCCAGATGTAAGTCTGACCCTAGCCTTACTCTGCATCAGACATGCCCATTACAAGTCAAGGGGTATATATAAAATGGATCACATATTGTTTACCATCTGAAGGGCTAGGGTCAAACTTGCGTCATGCATTTGCTAAATGCATGTGTTATTTTCATATGCAAATTTTGAAAAATGCATGCGTTAACACACCCTTAGGCTCCAATGCAAAAAACACATTGCAAAAGTACAATGCATTTGATGCTAGGCGTTTTTGGCAGTGCACCCAAAAACGTGGTCTGCAGTTTGTTATTGAAAACACATGAGTTCTTTTAAAACGGGAGTCTATGGGAAACGCAAAAAAAATGAGCACACATGTCATGGAAATGGCAAGGGGGAAAAAAAGCATCCTTTAATGCATCCCTCAAATGGATGCAACCTCCCAAATGTGACCCTAACTTAAAGGCCAAGTCACACATAACGACGCACCAGCGATCCCAATAACAATAATGATGTGCAGAGATCACTGGTGCGTCGTTTTTCACATCACTGGTAAGATGTCAAACAGGTAACTCACCAGCGATGTGAAAAACGACGCACTAGCGATCCAGAATAATACCGAGGTCGTTGGTAATTGTCACTCCATAGCATACAATTATGATTGTTGGTCATTGTCCTTGTCAAACACAACGATGTAGCGCTCCCAGCGGGAGCGCAACAATGTAGAAATGACCCAGAGCAGTGTGTAACGATCAAAGATCTCACAGCAGGGGCCAGATCGTTGGTGCGTGTCACACAGAACGACATCGCTAACAGGATCGCTGTTGCGTCACAAAATCTGTGACGTTACAGGGATCTCGTTAGCGATCTCGATATATGTGATAGGGCCTTTAGTCATTCATTTTTCACAGATAAATTACAATTATAAAGACAGGAAACTTTATTTGTCCTTTCTTTAAATTGTTCATGTAAAAAATGGATGACATATGTTTTACTTTAGAACATAAAAAAAGAAAACACAGATGACATGCAGATTCCATATCAATGACAATATGGATGAAAAATGTACATTTTTTTCCGAACTTAAAAAGAATGATTTTGCATACACTTGTTTGAACCCGGCTTAAGGCTAGGGTCATATTAGCACCATGGATGCGCTAAAAGCTAGCTTTTTTTATGTTGAAATGTTAAAAAACGCTACCGCTAAAACATTCATAGTCTCCCATGTAAAAAAACGCATTGCAAAAGTGCAATGCGTTTGACCCTAGTAGTTTTTGCAAAAGCACCAAAAAATATGGTAAGCAGCATGTTTGGGGGTGTTTACAAAAATGCTAGCGTTTTATTAACATCGGAGTCTGTGGGAAACGCTTGCCTTAACGCATGGCACATATATGTACCATGCGTTAACGCAGGCATTAGTGCTAGCGCTAAAAATGAAAAAAAATGCCATAAAAATGGCAAGGTAAAAAACAGCATCCTTTAACACATCCTTCCAAAGGATGCAAGGTCCCAAATGTGACCCTAGCCTAAAACATACTTTTGGTTAGGGCTCATTCACATTAGGGATGAGCGAGTCTACTCATTACTACTCGGTACTCGCCGAATAGTACGGTACTCACTCTACTCGTTACTCTGCGAGTATCCTAGCGATTACTTGCAGAGTAACGAGTCCAATGTAAATCAATGGGGAATGCAATTCCTCTGCTGCTGGACCCTATAAAGAGGTCTGGCAGCAGAGGAAAAACCTGCTATTCCCCGTTTCATTGTTTAAAAGCCAGCGGTAAAAAGCCGCCGGCTTTTAAACAATGCTGCTGACAGCTGCTGACAGCTTCCCTGCCACCTGACAGCAGGATTCTCCGCTCCCCCCACCGCCTTCCCACCCTATCCTAACTTAGAATCCGGTGGGGAGGCTGCGGGGGGAGCGGAGAATCCTGATGTAAGCAATGGCTGGCACTATTGTTCGGGAGCAGGGGGCTGGTTCACTCACTGTCCTCTGCGTGGTCCGCCGTCTTCTTCCCTGTGTCTTTGTGACAGCAGCCGCATAGAACGGCGGCGGCCGCAAAGCACAGCCGCTATCACTGCATTAAAAGAAAAACGGATTCTCCCGGATTGCCCCGGTCCGGGGTAATCCGGGGCCATAGAGCCCCATGTTATGGGCCACCGGATTGCACCTGACGGGTACAATCCGGGAGAATCCGGTTTTCAAAATTGGATTCTCCCGGATTGTACTGGTCTGGTGCAATCCGGTGCCCCATAACATGGGGCTCTATGGTCCCGGATTGCACCGGACCGAGGCAATCCGGTTTTCAAACCGGTTTTCTATTTTTGACTTTCCCGCCTGGATTTTCAAATGAACAGCTGACTCAGGTCAGCTGTTCATTTGAAGTACCGTGTTTCCCCGAAAGTAAGAACCTGTCTTACATTAATTTTACCTCCGAAAGTCGCACCCTGTCTTACTTTCGGGGGCGGGGTCTTACATTAGCCCAAAAAAAATGACAATTTTTTTAACAAAAATTCTAAAATGGCTCCCACACACTTTTTGGACACAGTACCGTATTGCAGCCTCCCATCATCCCACATACGGTAATCCCACTGCAGCCTCCCATAACAGTGCTGTATCCCACTGCAGCCTCCCATAACAGTACTGCAGTGTACTGTCCACACAGACACACACAGCCCCATACACACACACCCATACGGTACCCATACACACACACACCCATACCCATAGGTACACATACAGTACACACACACACCCATGGTTATGGTTATACAGTACACGTTTCCTTACTTTTTTTTTCTCTGGGTCACTTTTGCTTTCCTCTGCGGTGCAGCTGTGAAGCTTGTGCTGCAGGGGACGCTGGGCCAATCAGCAGTGAGCCGGGACTACAGTGACGTCAGGGCTGGGCGGCCAATCACAGCTCGAGCTGCTGGGCCAATCAGCACTCGAGCTGATGGGCCAATCAGCAGCGAGCCGGGCAGTGATGTTGGGGCTGGGAACCATCAGTGATGTACAGGGTGTCGGGGCAGCCCCCGCAGTGTGTGCTCGGCTGTATGGGCAAAAAAACAGCTTGCTTTCACATCAGCGGTTTTCGCTAATTGCGACAGTTGCGGTGAAAAAAACTGCCGCGACTACCGTATAATGGCCGGACTTGCGGTTCACTTGCGGCAAGCCCCATGCAATGTCTGTGGGCTTGCGGTAAGAGTGCTGCAAGTGCCGCTGTTATGCGGTAATCACGACAGTTGCGTTTTTTTCACCGCAACTGCCGCAATCAGCGAAAACCACATCAGTGACGTTGGGGCTGGACACACCGGGGGACACACCGGGGGACAGCAGCGGCCCAAAGGAAAGGTAATTAGGGAGGCCTTATATTCCGCAGCGCCCCCCCCCAAGGCAGCCTTACTTTCGGGGGGCCTTACATTAGCAGACCCCCCGTTCCTTCTACCCTGTCTTACTTTCGGGGGGTCTTACTATCGGGGAAACACGGTAGTAGTGCTGGCAGGGTTCATGTCAGTTCATGCTTGCCTGCATGAACTCACATGAACTTTCCCAGGGTGCACAGCTCTGCTACATCTCTGGTGGAGGTTCTCTACCAGAGATGTAGGAGAGCTAAAGAAGAACCCTGGATTGGACTATGTCAGATGGAAGAGGATTTTTTTAAAATAAAGTTGGAGTCCCTAAGTGTCTTTTTGTTTTTTTTTCTAATAAAAATATTTTTTCTCTGTGTTTTTTTAAAACATTTCACTAGAAATTCATGGCGGTGATGTCTACTATTGGCGTGACCACCATGAATTTTGGCTTAGGGCCAGCTGATAATACAAAGCTGGCCCTAACCCCTTTATTACCCAGTGACCCAGCGCACCAGGGCCCTGGAAGAGTTGGGTTCAGCGCCAGAAAATGGCGCTTCAATGAACGCGCCATTTTCTGGGGCAGCTGCGGGCTGCCATTCGCAGAGGGGGGTGCCCAGAAGGCTTGGGCCTCCCTGCGCTGCGGATTCCAGCCCCCAGCTGCCTAGCTGGACCTGGCTGGACATAGAAATTGCGCAGAGCCCCACACATTTTTTTAAAATTATTTTATGAAATTCATGAAATAATAAAAAATAAGGGCTTCCCGATATTTCTGTGTCCTGGCAGGTCTAAATAGTCAGCTGGGGGTTGCTGGCAGCCCGTTGCTGCCCGCTGTATCCGGCTGGCATACAAAAATACGGTGAAGTCCATGTCAAAATTTTTCTGACAAATCCATTAAAGGGAACCAACCTGCAAAAAATCCCTATCTAACCTATAAATATCTGTCCCTGGAAGCTTAAATTACTATTCTAACCATCCCTGACTGACTAAATCTAACTAAATACACCCACAATAAATCACTTTTTATACTTACCAAATTCTTGTCGGATGGGCGTTCCTCCAGGCTCTTTGTCAGTGAGGCGGGTCTCCTCGCTGCGCTCGCACCCGCCTCGCTGCTGTCCATCTTCTTGCAGGATTTAAATTACCCGCCCATCGCGTCCTCGCAATGAGCGGGTCACGTGCTGCAGGCCCCGCGTCACTTCCGCCCGCCTCGTCACTGGTACACCAAGGCCTGGGCACATCATAGACCCAACGACGCGGCGGGTGGAAGTTACGCGGGGCCTGCAGCACGTGACCCGCTCATTGCGAGGACGCGATGGGCAGGTAATTTGAATCCTGCAAGAAGATGGACAGCAGCGAGGCCTCGCTGACAAAGAGCCTAGAGGAACGCCCATCCGACAAGAATTTGGTAAGTTTAAAAAGTGATTTATTGTGGGTGTACTTAGTTAGATTTAATCAGTCAGGGATGATTAGAATAGTAATTTAAGCCTCCAAGGACAGATATTTATAGGTTAGATAGGGATTTTTTGCTGGTTGGTTCCCTTTAAACAATCCTCTAAAAAGGGATTGCATCTTTATTAATAAGGATGCAGTCTCTTTGATTCATATTGTTTTTTGGATTTTTCAGAAAAAAATTTGACGTGGGCTTCGCTGTATTTTTGTATCCAGCCGGATACAGCAGGCAGCGACGGACTGCCAACAACCCCCAGGTTCCTATCTGTACCTGGCCGGACACAAAAATATAGGGGAGCCCCTTTTTTTTATTATTTAATGAATTTCATGAAATAATAAAAATAAAATGCGTGGGGCCCCGTGCTATTTCTATGTCCAGCCAGGTACAGCTATGCAGCTGGGGGCTGGAATCCGCAGCGCCGGCAGAACAGTGAATAAACATGAAGTCATTAACTTCCGGTTTATTCAATGCTCTGCCGGCGGTCGGCAATCTCCGGCGGCCGGCAGCAGCAGTATGGCTCTGACAGCAGGGTTCACCTCAGGTCATAGCCAGAGCTATGACCTGAGGTGAACCCTGACGGTTGTCATGTCTCAGCCTGCAATCACTCTGCATAGACATGTCTGTCTATGCAGAGTGATGTAGCAGTGCTGAGATTGTCATTTCTCAGCCTGCAATCACTCTGCATAGACATGTGTGTCTATGCAGAGTGATGTAGCAGTGCTGAAATTGTGTTTTGGGACTACGGCGGACGGAAGAGGATTTTTTAATAATTAAAATAGAGTCTAAGTGTGTTTTTTGTATTATTTCTAATAAAATATTTTTTCTATGTGTTGTGTTTTTTTTATATATTCACTAGAAATTCATGGCGGTAATGTCTACTATTGGCGTGACCGCCATGAATTTCGGGCTTAGGGCCAGCTGATAATAGAAAGCTGGCCCTAACCCCTTTATTACCCAGTGAGCCACCGCACCAGGGCCCTGGAAGAGTTGGGTTCAGCACCAGAAAATGGCGCTTCAATGAACGCGCCATTTTCTGGGGTGGCTGCGGGCTGCCATATGCAGCGGGGGTGCCCAGAAGGCTTGGGCCTCCCTGCGCTGCGGATTCCAGCCCCCAGCTGCCTAGCTGTACCTGGCTGGACATAGAAATAGCACGGAGCCCCACACATTTTTTTTTACTATTTCATGAAATTCATGAATAATAAATAAAAGGGGGCTCCCCTATATTGTTGTGTCCGGCCAGGTCCAAATAGGCACATGGGGGCTATTGGCAGCCCGTCGCTGCCTGCTGTATCCGGCTGGATACAAAAATACGGCGAAGCCCACGTCAATTTATTTTCTGAAAAATCATTTGCACATTATTGGCTAGCTTCAATATTGAAGGTAGAAGTGCTATCCGTGAAAAACACAGAGAGCACTCATATACAAAAAAAAGGATGTCTAAATATCGTGTTAGGCTTAGGGCTTGCTCATGCAACCATATAAATCAGACAAGCGCAAAATGCTAAAACAAAAGTATTGCACTTGCGCCAATGTTATTCAATGAAACAATGCAGAATAGTGTTTTTTGCCACATCTAATCGTCGTCAGGGCCGCACCGTCCATTGGACAGTGTGAGCCCTGTCATTCAGGCGGCAAGAGGCAGGGGGAGCGGCAGTGCAGAAGGGGGCGGCGCCTCATGCAAACAGCCTCCCCCTGTCATGGCGCCGGCCGCTCACCCCGCGCACCGCAGGTAAGTGGCGACCCGCCGGGGGACCAGTACAGAAGGGGCGGCAGCGCTGGGCTTCACCAGCACCCCCCCCCGGTAATCACTGCCGCGCCCGGCAATCACCGCCGACCAATGCATGCAGAAGGGGCGGCAGCGCTGGGCTCCACCAGCACCCCCCCCCCCCCCCGTAATCACGGCTCAGGCGGCAGTGGGGCTTGGTGCACCCCTGATCGTCGTGTGGAAAAAATTGTAGCATGCTGCGAATTGTCTTGCAAATTGGACAAGACTCAACCATTTAAATCCATGGATATGATGAAAAAAAATCAGATGCCACAGTAAGGCTAGGGTCACACTTGGAGGGTGACCCACATTTCCCGGATCCACTAAACACTTAGCCCAGTCTGCTGTAATGGCTAGCATTAACGTCGCTCGCTGCCCGGCAACGCTGCTCCATAGTAACCCGTAGTTTACCTTGGATGCGGCCACACACACGGCTGTATGCTCTGATAAAGTGCACTTCCTGGGGCTCTGTGTATGGCCGCATCCAAGGTAAACTACGGGTTACTATGGAGCAGCGTTGCCGGGCAGTGAGCGATGTTAACGCTAGCAGTGACAGCAGACTGGGCTAAGCGTTTAGCGGATCCGTTAAACGAGGGTCACCATCCAAGTGTGACCTTAGCTTATGGTATCCGATTTTTATGGTTACATTACACTTCTGTAATTTAGGAAACTCTAAATGATTAATAGCTACTGAGTAAAAAAACTAATTGAATACAGACAAATAGGACAAATCGTCCCACTTTTCTATATGAAAATCGCACTGTAATGTTGTGTACTGTAAGACCATGTTCACATGGTGTGTTTTTGATTCAGTTTTTGTGATGTTTTTTCATGGAAAACGGACCAATTCCTGTGATTCCCAGCAAAGTCAATGAGTTTTAAGGAATGCCGTTCAGTTCCTGCATTTTTTACTGGTTCGTTTTTGGGGCAGAATCGTTTCCAGAAAAAGAATGAGCATGAAAAATAGTGATCCATTTTTTCTCCATCAGCCGGGAGAAAAGAGCTGCTATATGAAGGGGCGCACACACTACATGCAGTGAAACTCAACTTTTATTGAATATTAAAGAAGTGCCCAGAAAAACAAATCACTCAGGATAGGGAAGGGGTTATGGAGAGACAAAAATAAAAACAATTAAAACAGGTTACAGAGTAACAATTTGACAAGCTGGTATCCCACCACTTGTGATTAAGTAACCACAGTCAGGACCTGACCGTTAGGTCATGTGATATGGGATGGTCAGAGCAGAGAGCTGATACTCATACAAGGGTGGGTTAGATGAGGGTGGGGAAGGATGAAGAGGAAAGAGCCGGACCCAGTAATGGGACCCCCAATGTGAATTTAGGGCCCTTGATACCCGTTAAACACATACAATGTTAGGCATACAATATGACAATATAACACAGAGCCCTAGTAGAGATATTGGGGAAATGCTCAGTCAAATGTAATTTTCCGTCCCTACCCTAAAATATACCACATTTACCCTAGGATGGGTAGAGAAGATAGAATCATATAAGTCAAAGCTGGCCACTGGTCTTGTAGCCAGTAGTGAGAATGAGTCTCCAGTACTCCTACCTACTGTCACCAATCGTATAGAAGGTACAGCAGGGAACAGGGGTTGTTCCCTGTGTGGTGGGGCACCAGCTGAGCCCAACGTGTGTCGCCAAGAAGGCTTCACGCTGCCGGAGATTGAAATCTTACGCTTTTTCCAAGTGCATCACATGACACGGGAGCGCGTATCTTGTGATGCGCTTGGAAAAAGCACGGCATTTGAAACTCCAGCAGTGTGAAGCCGGCTTTTGCAATGCGTTCGGCTTCTGTCTGCCATAGGACTGCATTGACAGCGTTAACACACTCTTACCTTTCCGGTAACACTGCGCTAATTCTGAAAAAGTCTACGTTTTAGACAGAACCTGCTGAACGCTAGGCTGAACGCTGGTCTGACCCTAGCCTTACCTAGACTGATTGCTGTGAGTTAAAGCAGGAGTCCATTTCCATCCTGAATTTAGGACAAAGATGAATATGTCCACATTTTTCTCCATGTAATGTACCTTGTCTTTTCTCCTGACATAACGATGTATACAGAGGTTGAATACATTACTAAAGGTGTTTCCATTGTATATCTATATCCAACATTAAAATATTATTTGTGATGCATATTCTTTAAGCCATAGAATCTGAGCATAAAGCCATGAGCAAGTATTGAGTGATGTGAAAAAACATTTCTAATACAAATTTTATTTTTATGTGAGAAGATTCAAATGCTGCTGTATAGCATGAACTACCTGAACCAAATCAAATTCTCAGGTCAATTCCTTTTTCCAAGTGCTCCTTAGATAACAAAGTCTTGTTCTGTGAATCTGTTCAATATATTAAAGTTGATTCACTCGGACAGTGTGTAAGATATGATACATTAATCTGGGCCATTTCAATTTCTGAGACTGTGACTATAAAGCTGGTGTGCTGCATACCTAATTTTTTGAATATCTGATTTATGCATCTTTCTGATCCAGAATGTTGCTGGTATTGTGCAGACGGCTTCTGCATTAACAACAGGCTGCATCAGCACTCAAATCTTATCTTGTTAAATCAGACAAATGTAGCTCAATGAAAAGGATGGAGCTGAGGCCTCGATTGGCTGGATAGAGGGAATCTGAATGCATTTGCTGAGGGGACATTCTTATTTGTATTCCTGGGCCTGAACTATCTCTCAAATACCTATGTTATTGCCATATAAATATATGCATACATACATAAATACTACACTCATAAATATCTAAAAACAAACATACAGAGTCTGAGAGAAACCGTACTTTATTGCAAAAAAAATAATAATAATATGGATTTGTAGCTCATAAAGTTGTTGTTGACCTAAGAAAAAAAAAGAAAAGTAGAAAGGAGAAAGAAGAACATTTGTTATGACTTTGCTGCTCAGGAAAAACTAAACAGTGCAAAAAATATACAAATTTCATAAAGTATTTTATTATTTTAACCTGTTTAAACCTGATCTCTTTTAATAGTACAGCATGGATGGAAAGCTCCTACTATTGTAATCTTGCGAGAAGGCTTAAAGGGAATCTATCATCGGGTTTTAGCTATGTAATCTGAAGAAAGCATGCTGTAAGGGTTAAAACACAGATTTCAGTGCTGCTTCTCTTATAAGGGCCATGCTGTTATTTGTTTTAGCTTCAGAAGATAATCACTGCTGTACTAAGTTAGCTAGAGGTCAGCTAGTCCGCCATGCCTCCTTGTGTTATTAGCAACTCAGTGTATATAGACATTTTATATTGTGAGCCTGGAGGGGGTGGGGGCAGCTTACTCTGCTCTGCTGCATTGCTAAAACTAAAAATTGATTGAGTTACAACTGCTGCACTCAGTAAAATGGGGCTACACATTGAAGTTCTCTGCTCTGTGGCTACTATATTCTGCACTGTATTTTCAGTTGAGGAAATAAACTGGACGTTTGATCATATTTTTACTACCCACAATAACTGGATTTCTATTTCCACTTAGCTTCACTGTCGCCCAAGTCTATGGTGTTTCCGTGTACCGGGATTGGAACCATAGATACCGGGAGACTGAACTGGGGTGAGCCGAAATATCTTTTCTAATTTTCCATAGACTATAATAGGTATGACAGAACTCCTTATGTTAAAAATTGACATTTCAATGAGCCCTTACAGGGGAACTTCTCAGATGTTTATGACTTTCCTGTTTTGTCCCTAAATGGCCCTGTGCAGCAGGACCCAGGAGGAGATGGTGAGAGAGTATGCTGAGCAAAAGTTGGGTCTAGTGTGTGGCTGAGACATACTGCAGACTGGCTAGGACCAGGGAAAACCTTTTACTAGCTGGGGACAGAACATAAAGATGCTGGTATGCAATGCTATCACCCTGTAAGGTGGAAAGAGAAGGCAGGTTTGGAGGGTTATTGGCATGTGTGCATCAGGAGCAGGAGACACAGACAAGAATGTTGGTGCCACTTGCAGAAGATCGCAGCGTCTGGCCAAACAGCTAAAATCCTGAATTGTGGTTCTGTCCCTTTAGGAGTTATTTCTCTGCTTCTCTACCTAGCTGGCCTCCTACCTGCCTTCCTTTCAGCTGTCTCTATTTATACCCCTTTCTGCGGACACAGCCCATGGTTACCCGATGTGTATCGTGGTAACCACTTCACACAGCAGGCTGCCTAGTGTCCGGACACTAGGCAGCCTGCTGAGTAAAGTGGTTACCACAATACAGATCGGGTAACCATGGGCTGCGTCCGCAGAAAGCGGCGGCACACACTCTCCTCCGCTTCTCTGAAAAAAACTAAGTATTTAGTGGAGACCCGCTAAATACTTACAGCAGAGGTGTGTGAACATGGCCAGTCACAAGACTGCTTTCCATATGGTCAGGCAAGTGTGGTGTGAGAGTGATGCAATTGGGATGCGATTGTGGTGCGAGTGAGATGCGAGTAGGCGATTTTGAATCCCAGTACAATAATAATAATAATAATAAAAATAATAATGCATTTTTCTTTTACGGAATTTTAAGAAGTGGATAAACCTTTTTAATTTGCATCAGGTGGAATCTGTATAGGTGAATATGTGTGCATATTTCTCACATGCCAGTCACATCAGGTGTTTGTGCAGTGCATTTTTTTCTCACACCCATGGGCTTTCATTGGCTACCCGCATGCAATATACGCGTGTAATCGCAGCATGCTGCAATTTTGTATGCAGTCCAAGTTCGTCGGAGATAAAAGTTACCAACTTGACCTGACTGATTGTTTAACATTGGTCCAAGTGCATTGTGAGTTTTTCTCACTTTGCCTAACTCTCAGCAGGAATGTGATAGGAAAGAGCATAGATTGGCAGGAACACCCTGTAGTGAAAATAACTATTGTAACTAAAAGAAAAAAATTGAGGCAAAGCCCATCTTGATAGGGGACGTCGACTAGAACATTCTCCTTCTCCTGATGTATAAAAATCCCAGAAAACCATTGTGTAATTGCACTTTTTAGCAATTTCACCAAACTTGGAAATTTTTTCCTGTTTTCCAGTACACTATATGGTAAAATAAATGATGATTCAAAAGTTCAACTCGGCCCACAAAAAACAAGCCCTCGTATTATTATTATTATTATTGGTTATTTATATAGTGTCATTAGATTCCATGACGCCTTACATATGAAGAGGGGAGAATGCTGACAAATACAGTATATATGATTAATCAAGTCTTACAGATACAGGAGGGGAGAGGAACCTGTCCACGAGGGCTCACAGTCTACAGGGGTGGGTGTGGAAACAGTAGGAGGGGGAAGCGCTGATCATGCGGCAAAGCGGTGACCAGGTTTCATTGTAAGCTGTAGGTTTGTCGGAAGAGGTGAGTCTTCAGGTTTCTTTTGAAGTTACTAAGGGTAGACGCGTGCCTGACATGTTGGGGGAGAAAGTTCCAGAGTATGGCGGATGCACGGGAGAAGTCTTGTATGCGGTTGTGAGAGGATGAGATAAGGGGGGAGTAGAGAAGGAGCTCTTGGGAGGATCATAGGTTGCGTGTGGGCAGGTAGAGGGAGACTATGTCAAAGATGTATGGGGCACAGGTAATGTATGGCTTTGTATGTCTATGGCTTTATATGTCTCATATGTTTATATTGATAGAAAAATAAAAACATTTTGGCTCTTGAAAAAAGGGAGGGAAAAACAAAAGCCAGAAAATGGAAAATTGCTTGGGGTGAAGGGGTTGGTGTTGTAGCCTGATGTTTAATTGGGGTATATAAAAAATATATAAACTTAAAGATGCTCACTATTTTGGCATGTGGAATTTCAGAGATGTTCAATTTTAAAAATGGAAAGATATTTGCACATATTAATTTTAAGTGTCTTAAACCACATGCAGGGCCAGCCTTAGCCTAAATGGTGCCCTGTGCAAAACTGCCTTTTGGTGCCCCCATCCTATTGATTTTTGTACCCAGTTTCCCAGGACACAAATGGGAATAGGACGCCATTTTTATATTCTAAAATAATTTATTCACATATATTGTACAATAAACTCTTCCAAATTTGTGCCCAGGAATCTGCAACTCAAATTCATATTAATTCCACTATGTCTGAATTTACACTAAAAGGGATAACCTAATTCTGTATATTTATACCGTATCCATGGATATTACATAATGGGTGGTACATGTGGCTCTCACCAATAGGGCGATGTGTATCTGAAGAATGAGGAGCAGATGCTCTATGTGGAGATTGATGGGACTGTTCTGTCATCTCTTGGCTGAGAGCGGCGCTGTTCGAGGCTCTATTGATGGTATCAGCATCTACTATATGGTTCACCTAAATCCTGTAGATCTGCCATAAATATACAAAACTAGAAATAGGCCGGATGCTATGAAATGAACAGGAGCCGTAGAAATAGCCGCTGAATAGTACAGTCCTCTCTCCAGAAAGTACACTGTTGTTGCAGGATTTATATGGTGTATATGTCGAGCCCACTGGGACAATGGTACTCAGTACCGGACCGGGTATTTACTGGGGAAGCCACGGGTGGTCCTGGTCCGGTCCGTGTCCCGGGCCCTGGCAAATAAAGGGGGGATATTTACAGGGGATTGTCAGTCGTGACGTCACTATATGCGGCCAGTGATGGGGCCGCCGCTGCTGCAGAACCTCCGGGGATGATGGAATGGCAGCGTAGATGGAATCGTTCCAGTGGGTAGAACTGTGTTCCCCGGGGCAGTAAGGGTTAAGTCTATGGTGTAGTGTGCAGGCTGGGTGCGATTCACTTACTAGCCAGATGCTGCGGAAATCTCTCCTCAGTGCTGGAGCTGACAGGCTGTGGCTCTTCAGTTGCAGGGTTGTTGTGATCCTGTATGAGGGAATACCATTCATGCATAGACACAAGGGAGGCAGATGCAGGGTTCTCCGTGTTTACTCTTAAAGTTCTTCAGAAAGTTTACACTTCAGTTACAGTTCTTTACAAGTCTCAGTTCTTAATACATGGGCTCACTCTCCCCTCCGGGGTTCCCTCTTATCTCTGCAGCCAGGTCTCTCTCTGTGACCCCTCACGCTGTCTCTGTGTCCTTTCCGGGCTGTTTACATTCTGTGTACACTTGGTGGGTGTCTCCGGACAGTATGGCGGTGACTCGGGCCCCTGTGGGTCCTCCTGTTTGTCACTGAGCTGCCTGTCCTTTGGGGTAGGGACCCTAACGTGTAGCTGTGGTCCCCGTCGGTGTCTGGGAATGCCAAATAAACTACGGTCCCCTTTAGATCCGACACTCTACTCAGCCCAGCCTCCAGCAGTCCTCAAGTGTGAGGCTCTACCAGGCTCTTTCTCCCGTGTCTTCCAGTATCATAGAAGGGCTACTCCGCCTGCAGTCGGTCATCTCAGCTGTAAGTCTAGGGCCCGGGTATCACTGTCCCTCTCTCTGTTCTCACACTCCTGGTGGTATTGGCTTCAGACGTGCTTTCTCTCTCCTCCGGCTCGGTACAGATTCTGCGCTCCTACACCTTACACTCACAGGACGTGTGAGCCAGTCTTCCTGCTCAGCTTTACTCAACTCGCTGCTGTCTCTTGGCCTGTGCTGTGTTCCTCAGCTTCTGGTCTCTGTCTTTACTGCTCAGCACCCTGGGCCTACTCTTGATCTTGGCTGGTCGGCTCACTGTGGCCTACTGAACTCCTTCCTACTCCCCCTCACTATTTCTACTGTCAAATCACCTGACTACGTGTGTGCCCAACCCACTCCTCTAAATCCACCATCCCTCGCTTGCCTAGAGTCTCCAATCTCAGGGCTGGATGCTGCCATCTACTGTACGTGGGTTGTATGGGTTGTGAGGGTGTTGATGCGCAACAATTGTCCTACCTGCCTGGCTGCAGTTCCCTTTTGTGGCCTCCTGGAAGCGGGGGCACCACATATATGGTGGCTCAGTGGTTAGCACTGTATATGCTGACTCAGTGGTTAGCACAGTATGGTGGCTCAGTGGTTAGCACTGTATGGTGGCTCAGTGGTGAGCATTGTAAGGTGGCTCAGTGATTAGCATTGTATGGTGGCTCAGAGGTTAGCACAGTATATGGTGGTTCAGTGGTTAGCACTGTATGGTGGTTCAGTGGTTAGCACAGTATGGTGGCTCAGTGGTTAGCACTGTATGGTGGCTCAGTGGTGAGCATTTTATGGTGGCTCAGTGGTTAGCATAGTATATGGTGGCTCAGTGATTAGCACTGTATACTGTCGGCGACGACCAATCAGCGAAGCGCGATTTAAATCACGAGGCAAGAGCACTGATTGATTGGTCACCACCTACTGCGGAGACCAGTGAAGCGGCGCGCGGCTTGGCAGGAGTTTAATCCCGCGCCACTGATTGGCTGAGCGCTGCGGGATTCAAATCTCCCGCCAAGGCGCGCTCCACTTCGCTGATTGTCGCCGCCGACCACATCAACCAATCAGCGCTCTTGGCGCCGCAACTCACCTGCCTCCAGTGTTGTCTGCTCCTCACACCTCCTCTAGAGCTATCTGCTCCTCTCACCTCCCTCCAGAGCTGTCTGCTCTTCTCTCCTCCTTCCAGCGCGGTCTGCTCCTCTCACCTCCTCCAGTGCTATCTGCTCCTCTCACCTCCCTCCAGCGCTGTCTGCTCCTCTCACTTCTGGGGGGCTCATTAGGCTCATCTAATCTTAATTGCTATGAATGCAGCGCCCAGGGAGAGAGGAACAGGCAGCACTGGAGGGAGGTGAGTATACATTGACAGATATCACCCAGATAGCACATGAACATATATAGCACATGGGCAGTGCATGCTCCGTTCGCCTCCCCTCTCCTGGTCCTTTTCTCTGCACTGTCTGCACAGGGGGGCAGAGAGAGTGCACAGGCGGCACAGAGAGAGTGCATAGGAAGAGCAGAGTGAGATCGCACAGGGGAAGCAAAAAGAGAATGCACAGGGGCAGAGAGAGAGCACAAGGGCAGGGAAGAGAGAGCGCAAAGGATGTGACAGAGAGAACGCACAGTGTGGAGCAAAGAGAGTGCACAGTGTGGGGCAAAGAGCACATGGCGCAGAGAGAGCGCATGGCGACAAAGAGAGCACACAGGGCAGAAAGAGCGCAAGGGGGAAGAGAGAGCGCACAGGGCAGGACAGAGAGAGTGCACAGGGCAGGACAGAGAGAGCGCACAGGGCGGGACAGAGAGAGCGCACAGGGTGGGACAGAGAGAACGCACATGGCGGGACAGAGAGAGCACACAGGGCGGGACAGAGAGAGTGCACAGGGCGGGACAGAGAGAGCACACAGGGCGGGACAGAGAGAACGCACAGGGCAGGACAGAGAGAACGCACAGGGCGGGACAGAGAGAGAGCGCACAGGGCTGGACAGAGAGAGAGCGCAAAAGGGGGCAGACAGAGATCGCACAGGCAAAGAAGAGAGCACATGAGAGAAGACAGCGCACAGGACCCTGGACAGCGCACATGCTATACGTACATTAAGTATAGCTGCTCACAGGGGAGCCGGCGGCTTCATTCATGAAAATGTACAGAGCCGACAGGAGCTGGCTACTGTACATCAGCAATTAAATCATTATATGCCCACCTGAGTGGGTGGTATGTCTCTAGGGGGGGTGACCACAATTATTAATAAAATGTATTATTTTTAAACACTGACAACACATTGCTTATCCCGGCGGCAGCCGGGATAAGCAAAGTATATACGGTAACTGCATTGCTCAAAATTACACATCCTGAGCAACCCGGTTACCGCATCGCGGGGCTTAGAACACCTCTGAAAACTGCTGCCTGCATGATTTTTCACGCAGGCTGCAAAGACGGGCTGCTTGTAAAGCAATCCGGTTTTTAAAATAGGCGCCTATGAGGGGCGTTTCCTGCTTCGGTTTTGAGCTTTTTAAAAGCTCAAAACCGGATCAGGTTTAAAAAAAAAAACAAACAGAAATGTGACCCCAGCCTTAGTCATTTTTTCACCAAAAATGCATGCAAAAACGCATGTGTTAACGCATGGTGCCTATATGTGCCATGCGTTAACGCATGCATCTCCCATAGGGCCCCATGTTAAAAAAACGCATGCGTTTTTTTGCTGCACCCAAAAACGCTGCTAGCATGCGTTTTTGAAAAACACACAGTCACATGCGTTAACGCATATGCAATTTTGGACTTTGAAAAAAAATGTCCAAAATGTTCCTAAAAACTGATTTAAGCCAAAAACAGGTGGTATGTATGACCCTGGCCTATCTCATACTTCATTTGGCAGTGTGCATGTGCAGCCCCTCTATGGGTGGACCCAGGAAGAAGGAGAATTATTTTTATATCATTCCTCAATAATGAAATGTATATAAACAATGGACTCTTCTTCTTTTAATGATACAAGTTAGAGAACCAAGCCAGTTGGATTTGTGTACTCTTAATTTCCATGTCCCTGGGAGCGGACCTAGAACTTTTTTTTACAAGGACTGTTAGCCATAGTTACAGTTTTGGGGAGTGTTTATTTATTTATTATTTTCGTTTATGTGTTTCTTTCTCTCTGAGCTAGTAGTAGGGATGTCTGATAGACACCTCTCCATTACTAACACTAGGGCTTGATGACAGCTGACACTACACAGCTGACATCAACCCCACAAACCATTACCCCGATTGTCCACTGCACTAGGGCAATCAGGAAGAGCCAAGGTGTAGAGTCAGAATTGGCGATTTTCATGTGATGTGCCACTTATGGGGTGGCTGTAGTCTGGTATCTGTTGGCTGGGAAGAGTCCAGTGGACCTTCCCAGCCTGGCAATATCATCGGGCAACTTTCTGATTTAATTTTGCGGTTCATCAAATGTAGGTATGACTTATGTCATTTTTTCATTACATTATTTTTTTATTTGTTTGCTTAATATCTGTACAATCAATCTATCTATCTATCTATCTATCTATCTATCTATCTATTTCTATCTAATAATCAAAAAAACAGAACAGCACAAGTGTTATTAAACGGGTGCAAAGCCCACCTACCACATTGGTATTATAGATCCAAGAAGAAATAGAGGCAGCACTTCCTTCAAATTCAGTCATATGGGCTTTATTCCCAGGAACTGTGAAGTGTCGACCGTATGGTCTTTCTCAAGCAGTGTCAAGCTGTTTCTTGGATTTATCTATATATCTAGCTATCTATCCACACAAAAAAGGTTCACAGGAGCACTTAGTCACTGCCAATCATGTGCATATACACATATAGATAGATAGAAGTGAAACACCTATGCATTTAAGAAAAATATAAAAACATGCGTTTTTTTTAAAAAAACTCAATTTTTTTATTTTTTTGATGCATTTATAAAGTAATATTCTTAGTACACATATCGGCCAAATCCTGTTTTCCCATCAACCGCGGCAAGGTGACCTTAGTTCTGATGGGTCACTATCCTACCATGCCACTCTTTCCTTGGACTTAGCTAAGCCTCCATTTTTTACATTTTTATGAAAAGTGGGAGGACTCACTTCAATCAAAGACCACCTGGGGTCAATGGGGTGCAAGGTAAAGCTGTGGAGCCAGTAACTCCAACAATTATATAGAAACGAAAAAGCTAAACAGCACTCAAGTAGTGATGGGCGAATCCTAAATTACTCGGAATCGCTTGACTCTAGCGAGTCCGAGCACAGGACTCGCTACTCGTTGCGAGTCTAGCGAGTCCAATGTTAATGAATGGGGAAGCGAGTAATAGCGAGTAGTGTGAGATTTACAAATCACAGATGTGTCTCGGAAGCTTTAGCCTGAAGCAATCCTAGTTTTGTCATTTATTTGCATTGGACTCGTTTACTTTGCAACTGTAATCGCTGGGAAACTCGCACAGATAAGAGTCCTGTCTTCTCTGTGTGCTGGCTGCCAGCTCCAGGGTCCTAGAGCCTGCCTGCTGCCTGATGTAGCAGTGCTGAGATTGTTCTCAGTCTGCTCATTCCCTGTGTACAGACATGAATGTCTGTGCACAGAGATGATGTAGCAGAGCTGAGATTGTTCTCAGTCTGCTCATTCCCTGTGCATATACATCTATATCTATGCACAGGGGATGTAGCAGAGAGGACATCGCGTTTTGGACTGCGTCGGACGGAAGAGGATTTTTTTAATTAAAGATGGAGTCCCTAATGGCTTTTTTTTTATTTCTAATAAAAAATTTTCTTTGTGTTGTGTTTTTTTAACCCTTTATTGGAGATTCTTAGTGGCTGGGGCTGCTGGGGAATCTGTATACTACCACTGGGGCTGCTGGGGAATCTGTATACTACGACTGGGGCTGCTGTATACTACCACTGGGGAGGCCTGTATACCACACTGCTGGGGGCTGTATACCTGTGCTGGGGTCCACCCTCGGCTTATACACGAGTCAATAGGTTTTTCCAGATTTTTGGGGCAAAATTCACTGCAGCACTCAGTTACTACCAAAAATGTACACATGCTAATAAACGGTTTATATATTAGGAAAAAAATTGAAAACGTACGTTTTTTTTTAAATAAACTCAATATTCTTATCTTTTTATTTACTGGGGTTCTTGGTACATATATTGGCCAATATCTGTTTGCTCATCAACCACTCCACGGTGACCCCAGATTTGATGAGTCCTACGCTGACATCCAAAGATCTCAAGATATAGTGCTGTGCAGATTTTTTTCTGTTTATGTCTAATATGTGGAGTTGCTGGCTCCACAGCTACACTTAGCACCCTCATCGCCCCCAGGTGGTCTGAGATTGAGATGGTGTCCACCCACTTAGAAGTAGAATAGAGAGGCCGAGGAGGACAGGGATGTCAGTGTAGGACTCATCAGATCTGGGGTCACCGTGGAGTGGTTGATGAGCAAACAGATATTGGCCAATATATGTACCAAGAACCCCAGTAAATAAAAAGATGAGAATATTGAGTTTTTTTTAAAAAACGTAAGTTTTTAAATTTTTTCCTCATATATAAACCGCTTATTAGCATGTGTACATTTTTGGTAGTAACTGAGTGCTGCAGTGATTTTTTTCTGGTATTAGTTCTATCTATCTATCTATCTATCTATCTATCTATCTATCTATCTATCTATCTATCTATCTAGCCCTCTATCTATTAATTATGCATCTTTAACACTTAATAATCATTCATTTTTTAATGCATTTAATACTGATCCATTTCACATGGGTGCCACAAGGAAGTCATCAGTGTGCTGCATGTGCTTTTCACAGACCCATTGACTTGTATGAGTCTATGTGTCCATGCTGCAGGTTAAAAATGGACATATCTCCACGTGGATCACACAGACATCTGTGTGGTCCACAAGGACACTCAGTCAGTGTGAAAACATGGAGATGTGAAAATCACCACCTCGAATCGTGTCGAGGTCTACCTGAGCAAAAGAATCCATGGATTACTATTAATGGTTTTCCAGTTCCTTTGCTTTGCTTGGAAGTTATAAGGGAGCACGAGCAGACACCCAGCTTCTTCTTCCTGATCCAACATTAACATTCTCTTGGGGAGTTCGCAGCAGCCGCTCATATTTACCTTTGGCTTCTTAGTGGTTGTGACAAAACCGCACAAGGTGAGTGCTATATACAGTCATATGAAAAAGTTTGGGCACCCCTCTTAATCTTGCTGTTTTTTTTTATTTAAAATTGTTTTTTTGCAACAGCTATTTCAGTGTGATATATGTAATAACTGATGGACACACTAATATTTCAGGATTGAAATGAGGCTTATTGTACTACCCAAAAATGTGAAATATGCATTATTTCAAAATTTGACAGGTGCCAAAGTATGGGCATCCTTCTGATTTTCATGATTTGAATACTCCTAACTACTTTTTACTGACTTACTGAAGCACTAAATTGGTTTGGTAACCTCATTGAGCTTTTTAGTTCATAGCCCGGTGTATCCAATCATGAGAAAAGCTATTTCAGGTGTCCACTTGCAAGTTGTTCTCTTAGTTGCATCTTCTCTGAGGAGTGGCATCATGGGCTCCTCAAAACAGCTCTCAAATGATCTGAAAAAAAAGATTGTTCAACATAGTTGTTCAGGGGAAGGATTCAAAAAGTTGTCTCAGAGATTTAACTGTCAGTTTCCACTGTGAGGAACATAGTAAGGAAATGGAAGACCACAGGGACAGTTCTTGTTAAGGCCAGAAGTGGCAGGCCAACAAAAATATCAGAAAGGCAGAGAAGAAGAATGGTGAGAACAGTCAAGAACGATCCACAGACCACCTCCAAAGACCTGCAGCATCATCTTGCTGCAGATGGTGTCACTGTGCATCGGTCAAGAATACAGCGCACACTGCACAAGGAGAAGCTGTATGGGAGAATGATGCGAAAGAAGCCGTTTCTGCATGCACGCCACAAACAGAGTCGCCTGAGGTATGCAAAAGCACATTTGGACAAGCCAGTTTCATTTTGGAAGAAGGTCCTGTGGACTGATGAAACAAAGATTGAGTTGTTTGCTCATACAACAAGGCGTTATGCATGGCGCCACAAAAACACAGCATTCCAAGAAAAACACTTGCTACCCACTGTCAAATTTGGGGGAGCTTCCATCATACTTTGGGGCTGTGTGGCCAATGACGGCATCGGGAATCTTGTTAAAATTGAGGGTCGCATGGATTTCACTCAGTATCAGCAGATTCTTGAGAATAATGTTCAAGAATCAGTGTCAAAGTTGAAGTTACGCCGGGGATGGATCTTTCAGCAAGACAATGATCCAAAACACCGCTCCAAATCTACTCAGTCATTCATGCAGAGGAACAATTACAATGTTCTGGAATGGCCATCCCAGTCCCCAGACCTGAATATCATTGAACATCTGTGGGATGTTTTGAAGCGGGCTGTCCATGCTCGGCGACCTTCAAACTTAACTGAACTGGAATTGTTTTGTAAAGAGGAATGGTCAAAAATACCTTCATCCAGGATCCAGGAACTCATTAACAGCTACAGGAAGCGACTAGAGGCTGTTTTTTTGCAAAAGGTGGATCTACTAAATATTAATGTCACTTTTCTGTTGAGGTGCACATACTTTTGCACCTGTCAATTTTTGAAATAATGCATATTTCACATTTTCAGTTAGTGCAATAAACCTCATTTCAATCCTGAAATATTACTGTGTTCATCAGTTATTACATATATCACACTGAAATAGCTGTTGCAAAAAAACAATTTTAAACAAAAAAAAAAGAGTAACATTAAGAGGGGTGCCCAAACCTTTTCATGTGACTGTATGTGTCTGAGGACTGTGTTGGTTTAGTTTCAGTGACAATAAGCAAAGACCTTGAATGCAGTTAGTAATTAGAACATAGAGTATATACTGATTTTCTTCATTATACATTAATTAAATGTTATTGGTATAACTCCCTTAAAAGACAAAGAATGAATTATACTATATTTTTCATAGTCACATAAAGCTCTTAAATACTTTTTCCAAATTCTGTTACAATGTTTGCTCATTTTATTCCTGTTATTCATAAGCACTTACATATTCAGGGAATCAGAAAGGAACAGATCAGAACGAAATGTAATTATTTCAGCACTTAATATTTTGGTGGATTATATGTGTTCCGTCCATTGTATTATATATTAGAATTATTTTTGGATTTACATTAAGCTGTACAATTCAGGTGCTGTTTGTTAGTGCTCCGTCAAGGTGACTGGCATACGTGTCCCTCAGGGTCACTTGGATTAGCTACTGCTTTGTTCAAAATATGATTAACAAAGAATGCAATGAAGTGTATTCTCAAGAAGAAGAAATCTGCATATCAGTTATTTTTCGAGTCCACAGAAAACTTTCCTTTTTTTTTGTAAAACAGAATAAAGCATAAAATATCTTTAAGGTCACAGAACACTGACCTAATTGACTGGGTTAATTTGATTGTGCCAGAACAATGGCACTGTACTCCTCTGCCAGTGAAGTGCATGCTAATTATGTGATATGCCCTTGATAAGACCTTGGTGGGTCATTCCACAGTTGTGATCTGTCACTGACTTCTAATCATATATTATCATCTCAGTCAGAATGGTATCCTGAGTTCTCTATCTTTACAAGAACGCGGCAATTTAATTACCTTATGCCAAATACCAATGCAGAAATAAAATTAAGCGATCACTGTGGTTGTTTTTAAAATCTTTCCAACATTTAGGTTGCTTCACTGCTGTTTATAGTTTAAGATAGTGAAACTAGGCTTTGGATTCGAGTAGAAATGCAATTCTATAAATGAAAGTCATGTATTCTTATATATATATATGTGTATATATATATATATACATACACACATACATATATAAGAATACATCCCTCTCATTTATAGAATTGCATTTCTACTCGAATCCAAAGCCTAGTTTCACTATCTTAAACTATAAACAGCAGTGAAGCAACGCAAACATATATATATATATATATATATATATATATATATATATATATACATACTGTATATATCATGACTCACACCCTGTTTATATTCCTCCTGGTTAGGCACATATATTCTTCAATTAGGAAAATGAATCAGTGTCCATTTGCCCTAGGCTGGCATGTCACCTTATCTAATTTGAGCTTATAAGATCTACAACCTCCATAAGATGTGGACTGGGAGTGTACCCGGCCCTTGTGCAATTAAATACATTGGGCCTTTACCACCCACTGATCCAGGTTACTACAATACATTGACAATTTTTATTTTTTGTACAAAGACCTGAACAAATTCCTGAAAGAGAAAGAGGTGTAAGTTTAAGATTCTCAGGTTTATGTTCTTCATTGAAATGTAGACATTAAAACACCACATTGGAATTCAGCATTAGCAACATAACACTTCGAATAAGAGTCTAGTAAACAGTTGTGCCTAGAGTGGTTTCCAAACTAGTGCCTTAGGCTGGCTTCACACGTTTTTTTGGATCCGGGGCTGTCCAGTGTAAACCAGACAGCCCCGGACCGGTTTTTGGCCCCATAGTAGCCTATGGGGCCGGATGGAGCCGGATGGCAGCTCTCTGCCATCCGGTTTCATTACTCTGGGACAATCCGGGGGGAATACGGATTATTCTCTCCAGACACAAAAATGATGCTTGCATCATTTTTTTGTCCGGGAAGAAAAATCTCCCCAATTTGCCGGATCCCGGATTCTATCCGGGAACTAGATACCGGAGGCGGCACGCCGCTGTTGTTTCAAGACTGCGGCTAGCTCTATGCTAGCCGCGGTCTTGAAAAATCAGCAGCTGCGGCTGCAATTAGCAGCATCCAGCTGCACACAGGATCGGAGGGCACATTTGGCCCCCCGGTTATGTGTGCTGATCCGGTCCGGGGCTGTCAGGTTCATCCCGGACAGCCCCGGACCGGATCACACCGTGGTGTGAAGCCAGCCTTAGATGTAAACAATTTTTCCTATTTTGGTCCAAAACACTGCCAGGCAGTCAGCTGAAGTGACCCTCAACAATGGTAGTGCCTGCTTGAAGAGGACATCTCACCAGTTTTAGAATAATAAATTGGCCACATCATGGAATAGTGGATGCAGAGCCAGATAAAACTTATTTTTATTTTTTATGCTTCATCTCTGTTGCCTAGGTGGCATCACAGAGATTAATCTTTGAGGGCATGTACTTTTCCACTGCATGATATTGACGATGATAAGCAGGATGTTTTCTGTAAGGGAAAATTATCACACCTCCAACAGTTATATCAGCGTTATCTTTCTCTATGAGTGAGAAATGGCATGACCTGCTCACCTCACTGTTTTGTGAACCACTTATGTATACAGTACAGCAGAGCTCTATATCATTATAAATACCACTATCAGCTTTCATCTTCCTCACACTGACTGCTGTCAAATGAATACTATCAGAAATGTTTATATTGATACATAGATGTACTCAAAACATGTGCTGCAGAGGCAACAGAGGAATACAGGGCAATATATAATTACATGTTATCCAAAATAAGTATGTTGTAAGATTTTTTGTTGGGGTAGTTTTATTTCCCCCTGCATGGAATCTCCTACTTCTGATTCGTCAATGTCATGCAGGCGTAAAAATTATAGACCACCAGAAATGAATTGCTGCTAACGCCCTCTTGGGCTTACCATGAATCACAATTAGGGAAGAGCGAGTAGTGAAATATTTGGATTTGCTATACTCTTCTTCACAACATTGCACAAGTTCATTGAGCTCTCTTGGGGTCCCACCACAGTATTTCATTTGGGTTAAAGTCTCACTTTTAGGCCCTTGTAGAAGGTTGAATCTTTTCTATTTTAGCCATTCTGTTCATTGGTATGCTTGGGATCATAGTCCTGCTACATTACCCAGTTTCAGCAATGCTTTAGTTTTGTATTGATAGCTTAACATTTAACTCTACAATAGGGATCAGCGAGTAGTGAAATATTCGAGTAGGTCCTAATACTCGGGTACTCGTTACGAGTAGTGAGTCCAATGTAAGTAAATGGGAAATGCGAGTACTTTCACAGTGTATCTATATACACTGCAAAAGTGAAATAAAAGTTAATAAAAGGTGCTAAAAATAAAAATTAACATACTCACCTATCCAACGGCTGTCCCGGGACCTGAAAAGAACAAATCTGCTGGCCTGCCAGGACCTTACGTCTGATGGCCAATCAGATAGCCAGTAGTGATCAGGTGTTTTGAGACGTCATACGCCACCTGATCGCTACCGTCACTCTGATTGGCCATCAGACTTAAGGCCCTGTTTCATGCTTCAATGTGCCAGCGATCCGATCAACGATCCGACTTGACCTAGATCGCTTGAACGACGTTCAATGATCGCTGGTGACGTGTCACACGTACTGATATCGAAAATGACGCAGCAATGATTCCACGACGAGCAAACGATTGCGGTCGTTTGATCGCCTACGTCCTTCAGTTCTGAATAGGAGACGTCGTAAGCGACATCGCTATCAAGGTGTCACACACACCGATGCTGAAGGTTGAGCGAACGATCAACGATTGATTTATGGTCCGGTTCATAAACCTCCGATCAACGATAAGCCACCTTATCGTTGATTGCTACTATGTGTCACACGTAACGACGTCATTATGACATCATTTCACCGCCCCAAAACCTGTGATGTACCAACAATATCGTTAACAATATCGTAGCATGTAACAGGCCCTTTAAGGTCCTGGCAGGCCAGCAGATGTGTTAGAACAACTGATGGCCAATCAGATGGCCGGTAGCAATCAGGTGATGTGTGACATCACACACCACCAGACTGCTACCGGCCATCTGATTGGCCATCAAACGTAATGTCCTAGTAGGCCATCGATGTGTTAGAACATCTGATGACCAATCAGATGGCCGGTAGCGATCAGGTGGTGTGTGACATCACACACCACCTGATCGCTACCGGCCATCTGATTGGCCATTAGATGTAAAGTCCTGGCAGGCCAGCGGATGTGTTCTTTTCGGGTCCTGGGAAAGCCGTCGGATAGGCAAGTATGTTACTTTTTTATTTTTAACACCTTTTGTTAACTTTTATTTCTCTTTCGCAGTGTTTGTGAATGTACTACTCACTACACCTAGCAAATAACTGCAAGGAAACTCGCGGAGTAGCGAGTAGCCCGAATACCGTACTATTCGGAGAGTACTGAATAGTTACGAGTATGCTCGCTCATCCCTAATCACAAGCTAAACTTTAAAAGCTAATATTTCCAGAGTAAAGATTATAGAATAAGAAATACATTTAATTCAGCTGGCACTATTCCATTATGTTGCAAGTTTACTATCCAAAAATTGGTTAAAGGTCCTTTTTAATGTATTAAGCTACACTATTACCTTTAATAAGTCGGTCATAGACTGGAATCATGTATGAAAAATTTGACTGTCTTTCATTCAGTAGAGTGGAACGAGTAAACTCTATATGGTCTTCTGAATACTATGAAGTACTATACGAGAGTGCTGTGGCGGAACTTTAGCCTGGAGGGCCCTCATGCAGCAGTTGAGGAGCGGTGGGGGGTGCTGGCAATTGTAGATGAGGAGCAGGGGGGTTGTGGTACTGGCAGTCGTAGTTGAGGAGCTGGGGGGGGGGGGCGATGGGCCGGCTAGCAGTTATAGGTGAAGCGGCTCCTAACTGCACTGAGCAGCGCATTGCAGGTGTGGGAGCCGGGGCGGCAGAGGAGAGGAGGGGCGGGATTAGCCAAGGGAGGCAGGAAGCTTCCCTCAATTAATCTCCTCTGACACAAGGTCACGGGGGGCGGCTGCAGGGCCCCCTACAGGTGCTTGAGGGGCCCCCTAGCCGGTTGGGGCCCTAGTGCAGCTGAACCAGCTGAACCACGGTAGGTCCGCCCCTGCGAGAGTGTGATATTTTTCTTGCTCAGCATCCGTGTGTCATCTATGTGCTGTTTGAATACAATGCGTTTTTTTCTCAGCAAGTATAATTCTACAATCATTTATAGGACCATGTACACTGTGCTGTCGTTTTTTTTCTCGCACCCATTGACATCATTGGTGAGTCTCGCATGATTATTGGATTGGTCTGGGTGCAATACGACATTTCATTTTCTTTCATTGCACTCATCCGATTCATACGCTCATGTGAACAAGGCCATATAGTACCACTACTCTAGAGTCAGCCACACAGTGTGTTTTCCACAAGTATCCACCTGGTAGTTATCCTGGGCAGAGCCGTATTTAGAGTTCCTGCGTCCCTAGACACTTTCAGTGGTCGCGTCTTAACCCCCTACTGATCAGTCATATTAAGCACATGTGCACACAGCATTTTATTTTTCAGGCAGATCTGCAAATAAATACTGAAAGGAATGAACCCATGCATGGCAATGTAAAAATGACTTTCTGCTCATATGTTCAGTCATTTGAGGTTTTTCTTTTTAAGGCTGCTTTCACATCAGCGATTTTTTTTCAATTGCGGACGATCCAGCAGTTTTGTTACATCTGCCGCGTAATGGCTCACTTGCGGCAAGCCTACATTCAGCCTAATTCATTCCCTATGAGACTTGCGGTCATGTGTGGGTTTGCCGGATCCAGCACTTGCAACAAATCAGCGTTTTTCTCCTTTACCGCAAGTGGCGGATTTGCTGGATCTAGCTAAAAACGCAAGTGAATATACTTTCCAAAAATCAGGCAGCACTCCAATATCCATGAACAGGACAGCTTTAATGTAACCCCATGTGGCGCGACGTTTCAACCTCTATGAGGTCTTTATCAAGGACTGTGCTTGATGAAGACCTCATAAAGGTTGAAATGTCGCGCCACATGGGGCTATATTAAAGGTGTCCTGTTCATGGATATTGGAGTGTTGCCTGACTTTTTGGAAAGCATATTAATTTGCAGTTGGACATTGCAACATTCAGGATTTATTGCAGCCGACTTTTATAAGGACGTTTGTGCTGATTTCTGTCTTTTCAAATTAAAATTGCAAGTGTCCGCACAATTACGACAGTCCTATAGAAATGCATTATCGAAAAACACGATCTTGCTGCAACTGTGCTGGATCTGTTTTTTTTTTTCCAAAAAGGCAGGAATCCACTGGATTTGAAAAACGGCAGATCAGGGAGACCTGAAGATCAAAAGTTGAAGTTTGCTTGATCTACAAAAAACGCAGATGTGAAAGCCGCCTTAGTTAAACCAGCAAGGACAGTCTAATATGTGTGAGGGCTCTAAGGCTACGTTCACACGCTGCATAATTTTTTGTTTTGAACATTTCGAACATGCAAACAACAGATTCGCTTTGCGCAAGAAAAGCGCATCCTATTTCACACATTGCGCTTTTTCAGATGCACTGTTGGAGCCCATTCTACAATGTGGGCTATGGAAAAGCACAAAAAGAATTGATATGGTCATTCTATTGGAGGATGTGCTTTGCAGTGAAAGCGCATCCTCAAAAATACGGATCGTGTGAACGCAAAAAAGTGAAATGCATCGCCTTTGCTGGGGAGCAAAACGGTACTGCATTAGCGCATCCAAAAAAAACGCTGCGTAAATCCAGAAACACGCTGTGTGTGAATGTAGCCTAACCGATGATTGGTCGAGGGAAATAAGGATCCAGCATGTCCGGTTAGAGGCTGTGGATCCTTTTGTCCTCAAAGTGATAAAACTTTAGGTACCATTACACGCTTCAATGTTGAAACGACATCACTAAGGATCTCGGGGGCGTGCGGTCGTTAGGACATTGTTTAGACATCGTTGGTGAGATGTCACACGTATAGATATCGTGCACGACGCACCAACGATGTGGCGAGCAGCAATCGTTATCGTGGTGTCACACTGAACGATGCAGCAGGTTGGCTGATCGAGGATCGTAGGATTTATGAACATGTTCTCAAATCTGTGATCAACGTTCCAACTATTTATCACAGTCGTATCTCGGTGTCACACGCAATGACGTACCAATGATGTCGTTTGAATGACGTTTCAGTGATATCATTTACGATATTATAACATGTAACGGTACCTTTTGTCAAAGATGTCTAGCAGCAGCTTCCTTACAGTATACAGGAACACTGTGAAGAATGAGTGTATATGGGAGAGCTCACTTCCAGATTGGACACCTATCTATAGTGCTTGGGGTTTAGTCAATTGTTTGGCTGACATTCAGTAGAACCACTGTCAATACAGTAATACCTCACCAGAACCACTGTCAATACAACAATACCTCGCCAGAACACATCAGTATATCACCAGAATCACTGTCAATACAATAATGCCTCACCAGAACCAGTCAGTACATCACCAGAACCACTGTCAACACAGTAATACATCACCAAAACCCGTCAATCCAGTAATATATAAAACCACCGTTAATACAGTAATACACAATCAGAACCACCGTTAGTACATCACCAGAAAAGTATGTCCCCTATATATATGTGTATGCAGATTTATTGGCATTTGGGGGTTAAAAAACTCCTTTAAATCAATCTAAGGCCCCTTTCACATCAGCAATTCTGTTCGGATCTAGCAGATTCAACACATCTGCTGCCTAACAGCTGCACTTGCGGGAAGTCCCATGCATTATCTATGGGGCTTTCGGTTGGGGGTGGCAAGTGCGGTTGTGCTGGATCTGCCGCATGCTGCAGAACTGCACTTACCGCACCCGACCGCAAGCCCCATAGACAATGCATGAGACTTGCTGCAAGTGTTCTGCATGTGCAGCCATTAGGCGGCAGATGCGGTAAATCTGCTGGATCTGCCGCAATTTAAAAAAAAAAAAAAAAACACTGATGTGAAAAGGGCCTTAGCAGCACATTGTCCTGCCTCTCCCAAGACTACCCTCTTGCCTGGTTTTCTGCAGCATATATCAAAGCAATGTCATTGTAATCTTTCTGACTAAAGAATAAGTACCTTAAGTAAGGCCTATGCTGTGCCCCTGAATAAATAATTGCCCCTCACTGTGCTTCCTGCACAAATGACCCCACACTGTCTCACTTATGGTATATGGCCTCCACATTATTCTCCCCTATAAAATATTCCCACTACACTGTCCCTAGTTAAACATGACCGCCACACCACCCCTTCATAAATGAAAACCACCTCAGTGTTCTCCCCAAAATGAATTATACCCACCTTCCTCACTTATGAACTATAATTTCCAATGCAGCCCTCTCTTTACTGTCCACCTCATGTTGTCCCAACTCTCTAGTGAGCCACTTTATGCTATGCATTCTGCATACTGAGCCCTACCAGTCTTTTTACTGAGCGCTCCCCATGCTACCCCATCTCCATACTGAGCCCCCCCATGCTACCCATCTCCATACTGAGCCCCCCCCCATGCTACCCGATCTCCATACTGAGCCTCCCATGCTACCCCATCTCCATACTGAGCCCCTCACAAGTGACTTCTCTATACTGTGCCCCCCTCAGGCTACCCGTTCTCCATACCGTGCCCTTCCAGTCTAAGGCTGGGTCCACACGCTGTGCATTTTTGGAAATATAAAGCGCTATTTTGAGCATGTGCCTTTTTACTACGCTTTGTGCAAAAAAAGTGCAAGTGCATTCATACATTGCATTTTTACAAATGCGCTTTTCCAGAGCTCATGCTACAATGGGGGCTGTAGAAAAGCGCAAAAAGAATTGACATGGTCTTTCTTTTTGCGGATGTACTTTGCAGTGAAAGCGTGTCCGCTAAAATATGGATCATGTAAATTATTTTTTGAGAAATGCTTTATTTCACTGCATTTGCACATCCGCTAAATAGTGCTGTGTAAATGTAGGAATATGCTATGTGTGAACGTAACCTAACCCTTCAATATACTGCACCCCTTCATGTTCCAAACTGCTCATCCCCCCATGTCCCATGCAGCTCATCCTCTCCTATCCCCCTCTCCCCTCTGTTACATGTGTCTTCTCCTCTCCCCCTCCACCACCATGTGCCTTACCCTCTCCCCCCTCCATGTTATATGTGCCTTCTCCTCTCCCCCTCCCCCCTCCATGTTATATGTGCCTTCTCTTCTCCCCTTCCCGCCTCCATGTTATATGTGCCTTCCCCTCTCCTCCTCCCCGTTATATGTGCCTTCCCCTCTCCATGTTATATGTGCCTTCCCCTCCCCCCCCCATGTTATATGTGCCTTCTCCTCTCCCCCTCCCCCTCCATGTTATATGTGCCTTCTCCTCTCTTCCTCCCCCCTCCATGTTATATGTGCCTTCTTCTCTCCCCCAAGATGGGAATAGCTGGAAAATAGGACGGAAGAAGATATCCAGCAGTAGACATGGATCTTAATTGGATAGAGCATAAGTCAAAGCATGCAGAGTTCATTTGTAAGTTGTAGACAGGTGGAGATTACGAACAGAAGATGTGGTTAAATATACTAGTCTGGTTGATAACAGAAAATACAGAAATTACAGCTTATAGGGAAAACAGAAATAGTTTTTAGGAGAAAAAAATGGCTACAGCACAATGGCATAGGTTACAGTCAGGAGTGTCCAGAGAGCATTGTTGTATGATGTGTGATTTGGTGCATACAGAAGACTAGGGATGAGCAAGTGCTGAAATATTTAGAAATCGCTATACTCGTAATGAGTACTTAGTAAAACTCCGAATAGTGAGTCCAATACTAGTCAATTAGTGATAGGCTCCTCCCACACATATCCGGCCATAAAACGAACATTTCTGGGACAGGGCGGGAGGGTGGACTTTATTGCATTTTCACTGCATAATACACCTTGCTATAAGCGCCAGTGAGAACCTAACATTCAATCTGCTCTCACTGGGGTGCCGACTTCCTTTGTGTTCTGAAGGGAGATGGCAATATGTGTTAGATCAACACATCACTCACGAGCACCAGTGTTACTCGCTGAGTAACGAGTATCGCGTATGCAGTACTATCTGTGCGTGTAGTGAATAGTAACAAGTACGCGCACTTATCACTACAGAAGACCCATAAAGAGTATGTCAGGATGGTGAAGCATTGTAGGTAGGGATGGGCGAATCTACTCACTAGGACTCGTTACTCGGCGAGTAGTAAGGGACTCGCAGGACTCGGTACTCTGCGAGTTTTCCAGCGATTACTCGCACAGCAACGAATCCAATGCAAATCAATGGCAATCCTAGTTTTGTCAGAGACTCTGACAAAACTAGGATTGTTTTTGACTTGCATTGGTCTGATTACTGTGCAAGTAATCACAGGGAAACTCGCAAAGTAACTGCTGTTACTTTGCAAGCCGAGTCCAGCTGTCTGCTCTGTACAAGCTGCCGCAGCTCCAGGGTCCTAGAGCCCACCTGCTCACAGAGATGATGTAGCAGAGCTGCGATTGTTCTCAGTCTGCTCATCCCTGTGCATAGACATCTATATCTATGCACAGGGGATGTAGCAGAGAGGACATCGCGTTTTGGACTACGTCGGACCGAAGAGGATTTTTTTTAATTAAAGATGGAGTCCCTAATGGCTTTTTTTTATTATTTCTAATAAAAAAAATTTCTCTGTGTTGTGTTTTTTTAACCCTTTATTGGAGATTCTTAGTGGCTGGGTCAAACGTGGCCTGACATTAAGAATCTCGGCTTAATACCAGCTTGTATAACAAAGCTGTTATTAACCCCTTTATTACCCAGCGTGCCACCGCCACCAGGGCCGCTGGAAGAGCGGGGTTCAGCGCCAGAGGATGGCGCTTCAATAAACGCGCCATCTTCTGGGGCGGCTGCGGGCTGCAATTTGCAGCGGGGGGTGCCCAGAAAGCTTGGGCCTTCCTGCTCTGCGGATTCCAGCCCCCAGCTGCTTAGCTGTACCTGGCTAGACATAGAAATTGCACGGAGCCCCACGCATTTTTTTATTATTATTAAAAAAAGGGCTCCCCTATATTCTTGTGTCTGGCCAGGTACAAATAGGCACCTGGGGGTTGGGGGCAGCCCGTCGCTGCCTGCTGGATCCAGCTGGTTCCAGAAATATGGCGAAGCCCACGCGAAATTTTTTCTGACAAATCCATAAAACAATGTAAATAAAAGGGACTGCATCTTTATTAACCCCTGGACCATGGGCGAGGGGTTAATAAAGATGCAGTCCCTTTTTTAGGATTGTTTTATTGATTTTTCAGAAAAAAAATTACATGGGCTTCGCCGTATTTCTGGAACCAGCCGGATCCAGCAGGCAGCGACGGGCTGCCCCCAACCCCCAGGTGCCTATTTGTACCTGGCCAGACACAAGAATATAGGGGAGCCCTTTTTTTAATAATAATAAAAAAATGTGTGGGGCTCCGCGCAATTTCTATGTATAGCCAGGTACAGCTAAGCAGCTGGGGGCTGGAATCCGCAGTGCAGGGATGCCCAAGCTTTCTGGGCACCCCCCACTGCAAATTGCAGCCCGCAGCCGCCCCAGAAGATGGCGCGTTCATTGAAGCGCCATCCTCTGGCGCTGAACCCCGCTCTTCCAGCGGCCCTGGTGGCGGTGGCACTCTGGGTAATAAAGAGGTTAGGGCCAGCTTTGTATTATCAGCTGGCCCTAAGCCCGAAATTTATGGCGGTCACGGCAATATTAGACATGACCGCCATGAATTTCTATGAAATTATTTAAAAAAAAACACAACACAGAGAAAATGTTTTATTAGAAATAAAAAAAAAAAAGCCATTAGGGACTCCATCTTTAATTAAAAAAATCCTCTTCTGTCCGACGCAGTCCAAAACGCTATGTCCTCTCTGCTACATCCCTTTGCATAGATATAGATGTCTATGCACAGGGAATGAGCAGACTGAGAACAATCTCAGCTCTGCTACATCAGGCAGCAGGCGGGCTCTAGGACCCTGGAGCTGCGGCAGCCAGCACACAGAGCAGACAGCCGGACTCTTATCTGTGCGAGTTTCCAAGCGATTACTTGCACAGTAAACGAGTCCAATGCAAATCAATGGCAATCCTAGTTTTGTCAGAGTCTCTGACAAAACTAAGATTGCTTCAGGCTGAAGCTTCCGAGACACATCTGTGATTTGTAAATCGCACACTACTCGCTATTACTCGCTTCCCCATTCATTAACATTGGACTCACTAGACTCGCAACGAGTAGCGAGTCCCGGGCTCGGACTCGCTAGAGTCAAGCGATTCCGAGTAATTTAGGACTCGCCCATCACTAATTGTAGGAAAAGCAACTGAAAGAAGAAAGACAAACTTCCATTTCAGGAAGCCAGAATACCATGACCGCACATTGGAGTTCATTGCAGTGTTGGTTTCAGTGTGTCATATAAACTGTTTGGTATTTAAATACAGGTAAAATATAGGGTTTCTATACATACTTTAGATCAGCAAATGGGAAAGGTTAAATCTGTAAACTAAGGGTTATTGTTTGGCATCAGAAGGTTTCATCTCGGGTCCAATTTTTAAGGTCATGGGTATATTTAAGAGCCTTAGACTAGGGTCACACATAAGTGCTCGGTCCGTTTTTGGCATCAGTTTTTGCATTTTTTTTTCTAAGTCCAAAAACGGATAGAAAAACGGATTATATGTAATAAACACCCTATATGTTCTTTTCTGTACCTAAAACCATTGCTAGGAACGTTTTTTACCCCAAAACGTTGCTCCCAATGTTTTTGGGTGCCGTTTAAAAACGGATCCGTATTTTTAACATGGGGCCCTGTGGAAAAACGGATCAGTTTTTTTGGTGCCTTAAAATAACAGATCCGTTTTTCCTAGCATTTTTTGGCAAAAAATGACTAAGTACAAAAAACGTTCAGGGTCACAGGAGGCTCAAAAAGCACCCAAAAAAAAAAACGGATTGGTCATGGAAAACATTTCCAAAAACGGATTGCTATGTGTGACCCTAGCCTTATTTGTGCTAATATGAGTTAAATTTACTCTTCATGATATAAAAGCCATCATGTTGGTGAGGTGGCTATAAAACATGATAGGATCACTTTTTATTCCTGCCCTTGAATTTGCCATAACATCCCTTCTAAAAAGTTTTCAAGTATTATCTTGCCACTTAGTGTTCCTTTTGGAGGACTTGATACTCAATGTCCTGCTCTACTTTAGTTACCACTTTATTTGTCCCACTTTTTTGTTTGGCAGAGGCAAGGGACATACTGAGCGAGACACATGCGAGATACTCACATGAGTCTTGCATGACTTACCTGGAATGGTTGCCGCCTCTTTTGAGATGAGCCCTTCAGCTCCATAAAAGCACATGCAACTGACGTGCTTGTTTTTCATTCCGGTTGAATTATGCTAGACTCATGCAAGTATTTTGCATGCGTCTCGCTCAGTGTGTCCCTGTCCTTAGATTAATTAAATGAACCAATCCACTGTCTTCTCAGAGGAGGCTGAAAATGAAGCACTAATTGCTATTTTTCAACCTAAAGTAACTCTTATTTTTCTGAAAGCTTTTAGCATATGAAACAATTTATTGACTTAGGCTGGGGTCACACATCAGTTTGTTTTTTTTTATAAAACCTGATCCGGTTTTGAGCTTTTAAAAAGCTCAAAACCGGATCAGAAAACGCTCCTCATAGGAGCCAATGATAAAAACCAGATTGCTTTACAAGCAATCCGGTTTCCGTCTCCGGCTCTGCAGCCTGCGTGAAAAATCATGCAGGCTGCAGTTTTCGGAGCATTTCTGTAATCTGCAATGCGGGAACCGGATTGCTCAGGATGTGTAATCCTGAGCAATCGGTTTCCCGCATATTCTTTGCTTATCCTGGCTGCCGCCGGGATAAGCAAAGTGCTCTGTGTTTAGATAAAGTATTTATTTAATTAATAAATGTTTGTACAATGTCTCTAGGGGGTGTGCCGACCCCATAGAGACCTTCCACCCACTCAGTTGGGCATATACTGCTGTAATCTGTTATGTAAAACAGCTGACTCCTGTTGTACAGTTTTATGAATGAAAGCGCCGAGCTCCTCAGAGAAGCGCGCATACTATTGCTATTGCTATAGCATGTACGCCGCTGTCTGAGGTCCTGAAGCCACTTACAGTAAAATCTATGGGCAGCGCCGCCAATAGATCTACTGTATAAGGCTTCAGGACCTCAGACAGTGGCACACATGCTATAGCAATAGCAATAGTATGCGCGCTTCTCTGAGGAGCCCGGCGCTTTCATTCATAAAACTGTACAACAGCTGACAGGAGTCAGCTGTTGTACATAACAGATTACAGCAGTATATGCCCACCTGAGTGGGTGTACGGTCTCTAGGGGGACTGGGCACCACCTAGAAACATTGTACAAACATTTATTTACTACACTTACATTTTCACTAAACACAGAACAGTTTGCTCATCCCTGCGGCAGGATTGCATCCTGAGCAATCCGGTTACCGGATTGCAGCTTCAGCAATTCGGTTCCCGGATTGCTGAATGTCTGAAGACAATTGTGTTCACCGCATCCGGATCTGGATGCGGTGAACGCAATTCATGTTTTAAGTGTGACTCTAGCCCTAGTGTATATGAAACCTCATAGAAAAAGACCAGGAGTAAGGCCAAAATACTGCATAATCAAAACAACTTTATTGAAAACATATATCAGCTCACAGCAAAGATGTTACAAGCAGGCACACAAGCAGGACCCCCATCAAGGTACAACACAAAGGTGCATGGAAACCAATAATTATGTCTCCTGGCCAAATAGCCCACCTAAGCATAACATTGCCACATACCCCAACACATATATAAACCAAGTGGTTACCAACAAAGTACAATCATGGCAATGGATAGGGTCAGAAGATAGCTACCTGCTTGTGGCTGCCTCCCCTAGACGCACGTTTCGCGTTTAGCTTGTGAACAAGCTAAACGCAAAACGTGCGTCTAGGGGAGGCAGCCACAAGCAGGTAGCTATCTTCTGACCCTATCCATTGCCCTGATTGTACTTTGTTGGTAACCACTTGGTTTATATATGTGTTGGGGTATGTGGCAATGTTATGCTTAGGTGGGCTATTTGGCCAGGAGACATAATTATTGGTTTCCATGCACCTTTGTGTTGTACCTTGATGGGGGTCCTGCTTGTGTGCCTGCTTGTAACATCTTTGCTGTGAGCTGATATATGTTTTCAATAAAGTTGTTTTGATTATGCAGTATTTTGGCCTTACTCCTGGTCTTTTTCTATGAGGTTTCTTATGGTTGGAGGGCCTTATAATTGATTTTCTTTGGTCAAGTATATGAATTTATCCTTAGTGTATATGACAGAGCATGCGTGTCATGTACATTAACTGCCAATGTCATGTAGCCATTGTGAAGGTAAAAAAACAAAACTGTGGCACTAAACAAGTAAACAGTCTTTATTATTTGAGAGAATATTTGGGTCATCTGCATCATGCTTTATAATAGAAGAATTACATTTCATTTCAAATCTATAGTAATTAGATGATTGCTGAACCATTCCCCAATGTACTCAGTAAAAGCTGAGATTTCATCTGAATTTGCCAATTACAACTTTGATCAAATGAAAGTAACAATAATATTAAAAAAAAGAAAAACTTCCAAAACAGAAAAACACAAATTTGATAATGTAAAAGAAAAAATGGTTTAAAACTAACCTGCCATCAATTTCATGTTATCCAAATTGTGGGCATGATGAATTGTAGCCCCATATATTTTTCCCTGAAACAGTTAGGGAAAATAAACCTCAACCCCTTCACCCCTGGGTGATTTTCCATTTTTCATTTACGTTTTTTCCTCCCCTGCTTCTAATAGCTATATTGATTTTATTTTTCCATCAATATAGTCATATCGGGGCTTCTTTTTTGTTTGCTGATTTGTACTTATGAATGACAATAATTCATTTTACCATATAGTGTACTGGAAAACAGGAAAAAAATAACAAAGGCGGTGAAATGGCAAAAAAAGAATTAAATTCCACAAAGTTTTTTTTTATTCACAGTGTTGACTATATGGTAAAACTGAGATGTCCGTATGATGCCTCAAGATGGTACGAGTTTGTTGATGCCATACATGTATACTTTCACTGTTATCTAAGTTGGGAAAAAAAATTCAAAATTTTATAAATAAAAAAAAGGATTACTCTTTTGGCGCAATTTATAGATTGAGCATTTCTGAACATGGCAACGTCAAGTATGTTTATTATTAACAGATTTATTTTCAATGGGAAGAAAAGGTGTTGATTTAAAATTTATTTTAAAAAATTTTTAAAAACTTTTTTTACTTCGACTTTATTTAACTTTCTCTTTTACAGCGCCTTAAGACTGCAGTGTTGTCTTTCAATGAAGAAGAGACGGCACTCACCCATGCGATAATCGGTCCTTTATTCAGGGAGCTTTAGACATACGGTTGCAGGGAGGGGAGGAGGGGGCCGAGATGACGACGGCACCGTTTCGCGCTCAGTGCGCTTCCACGGGTCACCCGTGGAAGCGCACTGAGCGCGAAACGGTGCCGTCGTCATCTCGGCCCCCTCCTCCCCTCCCTGCAACCGTATGTCTAAAGCTCCCTGAATAAAGGACCGATTATCGCATGGGTGAGTGCCGTCTCTTCTTCATTGAAAGACTTGTTGCTGTCTTGTTGCTTTTTGACTGGCACCCCCTGCGAACCGCTGATAGCTCCACAGACTATCCGCCCAGAAAGCGGCTTGCAGTGGTGCCCTGATCCTCCTGCTGTTTACTTGTTTAAGACTGCAGTGTTGGTTAGCTCCTGCAATACAGAGTCGTACACTCGGTGGACATCTGCAGGAAGTGAGTCATGACAATGACAGTGGTCCTTATCTGACCCCTCACTCTTATGGGAACACATCGGAACTCCGTGATTGCGTCATGGGGTAATGGGGAAAGTAGCATGATCTCCGCTGCTATGCTTTAGATCATGCTGTCAGTGTTTGACACACAATCTAATCCAATGCCCACAGTTGTGGCCCGTAGATCAAAAAAATATAAGAGATATCCTTGTACGGAGCCACTACGATAAGAGCGATCAGAGTTTTCTGCCATTTGGAAACCATCGAGGTAGACAATGGGGCTGCAAACCATGCGGGAACTGCATAGCTTGCCCCAATGTAGAGAGGGCTCAACACTTCACATCCTCTGACGGGCGGAAACAATTCAAAATAACTCAACAGATTGATTGTTCTACAAAGGCAGTTGTGTATTACGCAACATGCCCTTGTTCTAAAATCTATGTAGGTCTCACGACGAGATCTATGAAGGTACGAGTACGGGAACACGTCTTGAATATTATTGCAGCAGAAAAAGCGGAAAATGAGGAAGAAATAGAGGCACTCCGTACCATCCCTAAACATTTTAAACTACTCCATAACTGTGATCCATCTGGTTTTAAAGTGAGAGGGATAGATAAAATAGCACTGGGGGTACGTGGGGGCAACGTGAGTCAGCTTCTTGCACAATGTGAGACGAAATGGATTTGGGTACTTAATACTATCCAACCCAATGGGCTGAATGAAAATATTAGCTTTGTCCCATTCCTCTGAAGTCTCCTATGATATATACTCTGCAGTTACCAAAATAATTTTTTTATTATATTTTTTATTATTTTACCTTTATTTTATTATGTTTTATTTATTATTTTTTTATTTTTATTCCTTGATAGGATGTCACCATTCATCTAATATGTATTTTTTTGTTCTTATAGTATGGTTCTTTTCCTTTTGTGATATTCTACCTATTGACACCGATGTACAAGAAGATGGGATGTACCATTTAGATCAAATTGGAGGAAAATGGAAGGCATGATGTGTTGGTACAGAATTGTGCCGTTTGGATATGGAACAATGTTGTTCCCTCCCTTCATGTGTATTCCTATCTGTTTGCCTTCTCTCTATTTATTATGTTGGATATTTTCATCCATTATCTTCTCTTTGTTTTAGCCATCTTTCTGTGTGTCATATCTCTTTTGGATGGATATCTGTAATGTGATTTTTTGGTTTGTTTTATGATTTTATAATGCAATATTTGTATACATGATGCCAAGCACTTGATCACTTTGAATATTATTTTCTATATTAATAATAAGCACAATTATGATTATTGTTATAATGTGTTATTAATGCACATTATCACTTTACACTTAGTCTTTCAATCTTTGTATATTTGTATTGCAAGAGGTACTTATGACTACTTATGCAGGCTTAGAATAGGACTGTAGAATACTTATATTCCCTACCACTCACAGCAGCGCTCTGCCAGAAAGTATGAAGTTCTCCAGGAGATCTTGTGCGCATGCGCGGAGCGGCGCTGTGTGAGAGGATTGTCCGTGCGTCAATCACCGCGGGCGCCGGGATCGCGATGACAACTTCCGCCCGATCGGGCGGATGTTTGGCCTCATATCCATGGCGCCCGTAATGACGCATTAGGGGGATCCGATCTAAGCGCTAGACTTAGCGCATGCGCCGCACCACGGTCTGCATGGTGAGTGTATACATGGCATGGAGGCAGCCATGGAACCGGAATTCCTTATATGGTCCGGTGGAGGAGCGTAATTGCGGGAGATGTTAGACAGCTGTGTATAGGTCAGGTGGCAAGTGACTGGCTGGGGATAGGTTACTTCACATGATATAATGGTGAACCTTGGGAGCTGTATTCACTCCTGGATGAAGACGTGAGCCGAAACGTGCATGTAGAGTGCAGCTACACTTGTATACACACCAGGTAATTAGCCCCTCTTGATCTTTGTTTATTTAGTTACACTCTGTACAGTCTTATCTATGATTTATCACCTAGGTGTGAGATAGGTGACACTTAGAATGAATCACTGTGATTTTATTTAACACATAGATTGGTACATAACAAGGTTACTTGAACAGAGATCACTTCACTGTGTTTAGGGTTGTGTATACATTTTCTTTTCTTTTTTCATTTTTTCATTTTTGTCTTTTTTATGTAATTGGAATTTTTTGTAGTATTTTTTATGTACTTTTTGATTAAATACTCACTGTTATTATTGTAATTTTTACTGGTCTGAAAGGAAAAAATATTTTCTAGTATTTATAATAAAATTTGGATATTTTTGCAAAAATCTCCTTGTTTTTTTCTGAATGGGACACAATCTAATGGGTTGAAAGTGGCAGGTTGATCATTGATCTGCCTACATCTTTTAGCTGCACATGTCGGATGATCAGATCAGCTGACATGAGAGGGGGATTATGCAAGCTTAGTGCGTGAGCTTGTGTGGCGCCCCTGTGAACCAGTCACCACTAGATGGCACAGCAGCCGGAATTGGTAAGTCGGTCTCCCCACACAACCACCCAACACACTCTCGATCCTAAGTCTAGGGACTCTATGCTAAGCAACGGGATAGCGGGAGGAGCCACGTGGTGGGTGGGAAGTTAGAGAAGAACCCGGTTAGGGGACGTTAAAAAAGGACAAAACACCAAGTCAGGAAAGAGAGAAGTAGAGACCAGAAGTTCAGGAGTGCAGTCAGCCAAGTGAAGTCCAGTCAGTGGAAGGAGAGGCGAGAACACCCCCAGACAAGACTGCGAGGATATGGACCCTGCGGCCTGCACCACTATGAGGCTAGCCCGGGTCCAAGGCTGCAGACCATGGGAAGAAAAAGAAGTAGTCAGGTGTGCTTGAGTTAGCGAGGACACTGGAGACTAGGCCGGAACCAGAGTGCCAGCTCTGCTGAAGTGGCCAGGATTCTATATGCTCCAAACAAGAACCCTGGCGGGGTGCAGGGTCTTTGTGTCCCAACCTAACTTCCAGCGCAGTTAAGAGAAGGCTATCATACTAGGGTTAGGGGACCCGGATAGTCACTCACTGAAAGCTGGTGACCGCTGGATCGTAGCTGTGCGGAATAGACCAAAAAAGCCCAAAAGAGACACAAAAGGGGATGATGCAGATGAACCATCCCAACTGCTTAGACCACACTGGAGCTGCTAATGTACTGTCTGTGAACTTTACCAACTGCTAAAAGAGAGTAAACCTGGTTAAAGCTCTATGCTGTCTGAGACTGTATTTTTTGCACCTGAGAGGAGCTAGACTGGTTTTGTTATCTGGCAGTAAGAGGCTGTCTGTGATGGTGAGCTCCGCACCCTTATGAACCTGCATATTAATAGACTTCACGGTTGCCCTGGGGACCAACTCTACACGTGGAGGGCTCAACATCCTCGCTGTTACTCCCATCATCCCCAGAAGTCCCAACTGCAGCAGCAGCTACCCATAGCCGCACACGATGGGTGGCGTCACGTTAATTCTTAATTGTTTTACTCCCCTTTTATTGCCACCCAGGGCCACAGAGCCGGGTCTCGACCACTGTGAATCCACCCAGCAGAACTGCCACCCGGTTCCGAGTACCCCACGGCCCTGGTGGGCGGCTCAACTTGGCGTCACGAACAGGATCTACCTATCTGGTAAAACCGGGTTTTGTGCGCTTTCCGAGACTGTGTTTTCTTGGGCCTCTGTGATGGCGGCCCTGAAAGACTTAAACCATGTTCTGGCAAATGGGCTGATGCAGTCCTTCAGCATGGTCCAGGCCAGCACACAGCACGAAAGATAGCCTACACCCCTTCCATTATCCAACCATTGGGAGGGCAGACCCAAAGACTGTACAATCCCACCCAGGGGTGTGGCTGCCAACGACGACAAAGGATGGAGACACCCAAGAAAGGAGGGAGGAGAAGAGAGAGACGAAAGCACGAGGAGCAAGGAATGTGGCGGGAGGTTAAGAATGGCAGAGTCAGGCCAGTAAGGCATGGAGTGCGGGGTGGAAGGAGCGGACTCCCCACTTCCATGCAAGAAAGCCAGATACAAGGGTTGGATCTCACCTTTTTGGATGATGATGCTACGAGTTCACCAGAGGAAGATCAGGGTCAGTCACACCAACTCAACCCGGACTGGTTGCTCCTGCTGGCTTGCCGACTCTGGTGGGCATGGAACAGTGACCGTGCCACTGCAAGTGGCATTAGCAGGGCCCCGGCACGTGGGATCGAGGAGGTGGGCCCCCCGACAGCCCAGACAGGGCCCAGAAGTCACTGAGGTCATTAACTTGCAAGTCCGGGGAGAGCACCGTACTGGGGTTGAGGGGGATACGCAGAATCCCTGTGTGCCATGTAGCCCCAATGCGCCAGTGCTCTGCTCACTGTGAGACCGGAGAGCCGCCGAGCAAGCAGCCCCTACGCTTCTACGTGGCGTGGACTCCCGACTTCCTGATAATCCTGGAGGTCGCTGAGATGGAGCGACGACTTGCCATGGCCCAGATGAATGCACTTGTCTCGCAATCTTGGTGGAGTCCTCAAGGTTTAGGAGGATGGTACATATGTCGGACGTGTCCATGTCCACTCCTTAGGTCTTATGTGTGGGGTCTGAACCGAATACCGACGGCCTTTTTGATGCTGGTAGTCAACAACTGCCCTCTTCTGCTCACAAATCCTGACCAACATCTGCAGTGTGGAATTCCAATGTGTGGGGACATCAAACACTAGTCTGTGAGTCGTAAGCTTCAAATGCTGCTGAAACCCAGCAAGGGTGGCTGAAGCAGTAGTTGACTTTCTAAAATGGGCACACAGGTGGCGTACTTTGATGAGCAGATCCGACAGCTCCGGGTAGGATTTAAGAAACCGCAGAACCACGAGGTTCAGCACATGGGCCACACATGTACATGTGTGAGCTAGTCTCGCCTCAGAGCTGCCACCAGGTTTCAGCCATTGTCACACACAACCATGCTTGGCTGTAGGTTCAGTGGTGTGAGCCACAGATCTGCCTGCTCTTGCAGAGCTGTCCACAACTCTTCAGCATTGTGCGGTTTTTCAACTATCCATATTAGTTTCAGCACAGCCTGTTGCCGCTTGGCCGAGACAGTGCTGCAGTGCTTTGAGCTTGTGACTGATGGGGATGCTGAAGAGGAGGAGGAGGCAGCTGAGGAGGATGACATGCAGGAGCTGTATAATGTGGGGGCAACCCTAATTGAGTTAGGGCCCACAATCCTTGGCATCGAGAGGACGTGTTCTGTCCCAAGGTCCACTATGATAACCCAATGTGCCGTCAGCGAGATGTACCATCCCTGCCCACAAGCACTTGTTCACGTGTCCGTGGTTAGGTGGATTTTCCCACTGACTGCATTGTTGAGGGCACGGCTAATATTTTGGGACACGTCCTTGTATAATGCAGGTATGGCACACCGGGAGAAATAGCGGCAGCTGGGGACCAAGTAACGAGGGACGGCTGCTGTCATCAGGATGTGGAATGCTTCAGTCTCCACTAGCCTGAAAGGCAAAATTTCAAGTGCAAGCAGTTGTGAAATGTGGGAATTGAGTAGTGTGGCCTGTGAGGCGTTGGCTGCGTATCTGCGCTTGCGTTCCAAGGACTGGGGTATGGACAACTGGACGCTGCGCTGGAGCAAGGACGTGGACAAGTTTTCTGATGGTGCTATTTCACATTGTGCAACAACAGGTGCAGGGCAGGAGGCATCTTTGCATCTTTGGATAGGGGATTGCCTTGCACGCACAACAGTGGAAGAACCAGTGGTGTCACCCGCAGACACTGTTCTTGGACCCTAAGGTATGACCCACAAAGTCAGGTGCTTTGCTGCCATTTGCCTGATCATGTTGGTGGTGGATAGGCTGGTAGCTTTGCTACCACTGCTGATGCTGGCATGGCAGGTGTGGAAATGGCATTTTTGGAATTAATGGCCTTAGAGTCCTTAAAAAACAGCCAGACTCGGGAAGACCCAACAGTTGTACTGGCAACATCCGTAGTGTTGGTGTTACGGGGAATGTCCTGCCTTCTGTCTGTGGCCACCACACTGCTTCTTCCTCCCTGTTGGGGTGCTACACCTCCCTCCCCCTGTGCACTGCTATCTTCACTCTGCATGTCCTCCTGCCAGGTTGGGTCAGTTACTACATCATCCACCACACCGTCTTCCACTTCCCCTCCTTGGTCCTCTTCCTGACTTTCTGCCAATTGTGTCTCATTATCGTTCGACTCTTGTAACACTTTCCCACCATCGCCTTCGTGCGTGGCTGCTCAAATATTTGGGTATCACTACATACGATCTCTTGCACCCCTTCAAGTGGAGCAGGCGAGAGGCCCGAATGTATAAATAGAAAAGTGAACAGCTCTTCAAAGTGTCCAAGTGTGGGATCCCACTTGGCATGGTGGGAGGAAGGATCAGGGTGAGAAATATGTGATCCAGACTCACGGATACTGAGCCTTGACCGTTGGGAAGACAGGGTGGTTGTGGTGGTAGCAAACTGACTGGAAGCATTATCTGCTATCCAACCAACAACCTTTTCACATTGCTCTGGGTTTAATAGTGGCATGCTGCGGTCCCCTAGGAATTAGGACAGGTAGGTCTGGTGAGAAGATGTGGGTGTTTGTTGTGGCACAATTCTAACTTACCCACAGCCTCAGCCTGCACCATCACTATCACATCCAGTTCCTCGTCCCTTGCCACCTGCCTTGAGCATTTAAAACAGAGGACTATATAACCTGAGTGTATACAGCTGGATTTTATTTTTTATGGATAGTTTGTATAACAGGCTATGCCAGCCCCAGACGTGACTGGAATAGAGCCTCTTGTTGCACACACTGCACTCTGTTATATACCCTGCCTGTCTGCCTGTATTTAGCTGGACTAGTCCTGAAAAGGACAGTTTTTTTTTCAGATGGATAGTATGTGTAACAGGCCACACCAGCCCCAGATGTCACTGGAATGGAACCTCCTGTTGCACACACTTCACTCTGCTATATACCCTGCCTGCCTGGATACAGCTGGATTAGTCCTGAAAAGAACTGTTTGGTTAGATGAATTGTGTACCCTAAACTACCTAAAACACACACAAATCTGTCCCTAGCTCAGCAGCACCTCTTCCTACACTAGCTGTCTCTGGGTCACAGTGACATGCACAGTGCCGTCAGGTCTTATATAGACCTGATGATGCTGTGCGGCCAGCAAGTCACTGTAATGCCACAGCCAACAAGGCTGTGGCATTACAGTGTGTGGCAAGCACTGGCAACCAATCCCTGCATGTGGGCTGGCTCTGTAGAGAGTACCAACATGCAGGGAGGCGGAGGCCGAGCATCTGCCCGAGCATCTTGCTGATACTCGGAGAGCTCCGAGCATCCCGAGTACAGAGATGCTTCGGCAAACACCAAGTACCGGCGAGCATGCTTTCTTTATATGCAGAAACACATCCATGATATTAAAGTATGTCAGTCTGTTTTGCAACATGTGTTTCTAAATGATGACTTGTTTACGGATATAATTACATACATGTTCTGCAATAATATGGGCACATAATTTCCCAAACACCACAAATATATGTACCAGAAATGCAGGTTTGTGAGATGTGGATTATAAACATTTGTCAGGCTGAGATGCAAACAAATACATGCAGCAAGTGCACGTCACTGATCAGTGTGTCATTAGAATAAAGAAAATAATTGTAAATGGACAGTACATTTAACATTAATGTGTTGGAGGTAGGTACAAAAATTTCAAATATATGGGGCAATATGGAAATGGCATTCACATATGACAAATACCCACATGGTTGGGACGCCATCACGACACGCCTAACCATCATGGGCTTGGAAACAGGCATATGAAAACTTCTTGGACAGTAGCATGATCATGTCAACGTTGTATACAGGTTAGGTGTTGATGTACAAAATTTACCCTGCAGTGTCTGCCACATCTTTGAAGTACCGGCCAAGAATATAACGTAGCAGTAAATAAAGGCACAAACAACATTGTGTTTTGCACATTTATAGTACCGAAAGATGCAACGAAAGACTGAAGTGAAACAAACAATATGACACGTATAACAAAATAACGTGATGAGGAGTAAAAATGAGTGCCATCACATAGGTGCAGCACCCATGGGTATCTGCCCAATGTCACTATGGCGGCCGTCACACGCATCAATTTCTAGAACGATATTGTTTAAGCGATCTGCTTTTTGATCGTTAAGCGATATCGTTTGTGCGTCGCTGCGTGTAACCAAGCGATTTTACAATGTAAAATCGCTTGATTGTTAGATCGCAGATTTGTGAGCCGGAGCTCATATCAAGTGATAATCGCTTGATCAATCTGCCTCATCGTGGTGTGTGACACCACGATGAACGATCTCCCAGCAGCAGAGCCTATGCTGGGAGATGGTATCTATGGTAAACGTCGGGTTACTAAGCGCCACGCGGCGCCTAGTAACCAGATGTGTACCATAGTTAGCAGCGATCTCGCTGCTCCACATCGCTGGTGAGTCTGTCTGTGTGACAGCTCACCAACGATGTGAGCGATATTGTTAGAGATCGCGCGTGCATGTGATCGCTAACAATATCGCTCTCAACATTGATGCGTGTGACGGCCGCCTATGGAAGTAATCGGTGAATTGATTGCGCACTTCCATGGCAGCAAGAGGAGCCCGCACAGCCGCATCCGGGAGACCTATAAGTGTGGATTCCCATTCATGAGAAAGTCATGTCAGCATACAAAATTGTGTAAACAATCATATGCCTTCACTACACTACCCACATTTTTGGGGTGTAATTGGATACACGTCAGTAACACACGCCACTTTGAAGACAATATACCAAAGGCACACTTCACATATTGCCTTGCAAGACTTAAATGTGTATTAACGCTTCTCCGGGTAGTGGTTAATATGCGACTGGCATAAGCCTTTATCAAATTTATGCAAAGCTGGAAAGCCTCATCGGCCACAAGGACATACTGTATGGCAGACTTGGCGAAGTTGTTCCGGGTAAAGGGCATGGTGGAAGCAATTATTATAGAGTGCTTTCCCCATTTTGCTATCTTTGAATACACGGGAGTCATTAGTCCACCCATACAACCAAGTATTAGGCTGAGGGTGTCAATACTTTTGTCTGGCCTATTTTTGGAGTTGTGAGTGAAATCATCAATGTTTTGCTTTTTGCTTCATTCTCTTTTGTGTTTTTTCATTGAAGACAAATTACATGAAGATAATAATACCAAAGAATTTGTGATTGCAATCATTTTTAGGAAGAAACTGAGTATTATCTGACAGAATTGCAGAGGTGTCAATACTTTTGGCCACAACTGTACATCCCAATGTCCACGAATCAACATTGCAGATCGGCAATTGCCATCAGCACAATGGAGAAAAATGTCTTATAGTTATAGAAGTTTCTGCCACTATTGGGTGGCTTCCTTATGTGTATGTTCTTCCCGTTAAGAGCTCCAATACAGTTGGGAAAATTTGAAACCTGGGTAAACCTGACCGCATTTTGCAGCCTCAATTCTGTTGCTGCAATTTTGCCCAGATGACGTCACAAGTCTCAGGAATGATGGAGCAGATGGTGGATCGGCCAATGTGGAAATGGTAGTGGAGGGACGCATAGCTTTTGTCTGTAGCCAAGAACCTGCAATGATAATGGGCACAAAGTTAACAATAAACACACACACATGACATTACGTACTCTTCATGCATGGATATATAACATGTGTACAATGTGTTTTGTTGACAAGAGGAAAATGAACACAGTATGACTTACCTCAGGGTCACCACTAATCTCTCTGCTGGTAATATAGCTGCCCGACATCTTGTATCTTGCCAATAGATGTCATCATGGACAAGGCCTAGGAGTACGTCAAAGGTGGACACAGACATCCTCAAGAAGCGCTGGAATTTGACAGGGAACTGGAGCAACTGGTGGTAGAGGACGTGGAAGGAGCCATATTGGGGTCGCAGCACATTGACCTCATGCACCCATACCTGACTCCATCTGGCATGTCTCCTCTGCCGGCGAAGGAACATGAGGTAGCGTAGTTCAACAAAGATTGTGTTATCCATGTTGCAGACACAGCCACACACAACAACCAAAATGGCTAATGGCCACACACCACAATAATCAGCCACTTTTATTGGCTGAGGGGTGTGGCTCACAAAAACTTCACAAAAAAACCACAAATCATGCCAAAAATGCTAGTCTGTGTGTTAACGCATCCGTTAACGCATGGTACGTATATGTACCATCCGTTAACGCATCCGTTAATATTGGCATCATACTTTGGCAAAAAATGCATGAAAACACAAGGGAAGAATACGCATCCGTCAAACGGATGCACGCTCTCACCTGCATCAACCCTCAGTCACCCGGATATGCTTAAAACTTAGCCTCTGGCAGGCTGAGCACATAGCGTTAACAGAATGTAACGTATGCGCCTCCTGCCTATGCATCTCTATGGTTACCTGCAGCTTCGTGCAGCTTCCGGCTCCACTCTTAAGGATTGGATATGAGCTATTGCAGAGCGCACAGGAAACACGGTTTGCAGCGTTTTCCTGTGCGCTCCGCAATAGCACATATCTGGGGATTTTCTGTGGAGCTGGCGGCTGCGGTAAGCATCGGGTTACCATAGCAATTAATAGGCAGACGGTGCATAGCATTACATGCTGTTAAGGATATGTGCTCAGCCTGCCAGAAATTAAGTTTCTGATGGATTTACCAGGCTGAGGGTAGATACAGGTCAGTCCCTAGCCTTATATCCCTGGTTTTCAAGCCTTTGTGGTCCGTAAGCAGCCAGTAAGGCTAGGGTCAGATTCGCGCTGTGCATCCGCTAAAGGCATGCATTTTTTTTCGTGTGCACATGTGTAAAAACACATGCGTTAACGCACCCATAGACCCCAATGCAAAAAACGCATTGCTAAAGTGCAATGCATTTGGCGTTATGCGTTTTTTGCAGTGCACATAAAAACGTGGGCTGCAGCGTTTTTGAGCACTTTTGGAAAATAACATGCATTAATTTAACATTGGAGTCTATGAACAACACATCCATTAATGCATTGCACATATATAGGCGTTTGATTTTCGGCTGTTGCAAATGGAAAATCAGTGATGTCACAGGTCATGTGACCTGTGCATGCTATTTCTGCTGGCATGCAAAACAGCAAAGGACATCTTGCACCCTGTTCTGTAACACCATTTGCTGCTACTTGGCCTGGAAGGTATGTATACATGTGTTGCATGTGTTTTCATCATGTATGTTGCAAGCCAACATACACAGTACACGTCATACATGTCTGTTTATGTCTGTCATACCCAGATGACTGATTCAGAGCTATCTGTGGCTGAAATCCCGTCTGACTCCTTAGCCTGCAAAACTTCTGTGAGTATATTGAAATATATATGGAATATGTCCGTTTTTATCTTTTTTAACAATTAGTTGCAGGGACACATGTTTGATGTGTGCTCCTGCCAGAGTTGTGCTTTCTTGCAAGAATGCTTGGGCACATGTTAACTGCTCTACTTGCTGCCCTGTAGATTGGCAGCCGCATCTTCCCCAGTGTGGCGGCAAGGGTCATTGTGACAATTATCTGTTAAGCAACATGTGGCCATGTCCTCTTGCTCCTTGAATTTTACCTTGCACCACTCGTGCCACCTGTAATTTTACGCACATTGTGATGTTGTTGCAAAGTGGGTCATGTGTCACAGATGGATTTTTAGGTGTTGACATCACTGCGTTTCATCATGCACCGAGCCCTGTACATAAGGACTGTGTCCTGTGGCCTAATGTGTACACATGGTATGTATGTTTGGCCACACATCATGATTACACCACTGAAACATGCCTTCACACACCCAAAGTGTTGTTTATTTTAACTTAAGCAGTGACCCCCAAGCAACACATGAATGTCCCTTGTGCAGCTGTTCACTTTGCATGTTCCAGGTGTGTAGTCATCCAGCCCCACCATAATACTGATGCAATAACGCAGTGTGGGCCAATACATATTTTGACACATACGGATGTATATATAGCCAATATAACTTCTTCTGGTTTTTCATGTGCAGAACACAGCAACCTCTACTGCGTCATCAGATTCTGGAGACAAGTGAGTAAGTGTAATGTTTATCGACTTCATATTTGACTTGTGTGTAGGGATGGCCGAGTACCATAATATTCGGAATCGCTATACCCACATCGAGTAGGTAGCGGTATTCGCTACTCATTGCGAGTATAGCGATTCCGATTACTTTTGCAGTGTATCAATAGATACACTGCAAAAGTCCTGTAAAATAAAGGAAAAGTGGTTAAAAAATAAAAAAATCGGATACTCACCTTAACCGACGGCTGTACCGGGACCGGCCGATGCACGTCTATTCATGTAAAATGACCTGTCACTCTCTCAGCCAATCAGATGGCTGGGAGAGATCTGGCCAATCAGATGCCGCCACGTCACAATGACGTAATCGCTAGCGGCCACCTGATAGGCCAGATGGAAAGGTCCTCGGTGTACCTGAGAGGACCTTTCCATCTGGCCAATCAGGTGGCTGCTAGCGATTACGTCATTGTGACATGGCTGCATCTGATTGGCTGAGAGAGTGACAGGTCCTTTTACATGAATGGATGTGCATCGGCTGGTCCCGGTACAGCCGTCGGTTAAGGTGAGTATCCGATTTTTTTATTTTTTAACCACTTTTCCTTTATTTTACAGGACTTTTGCAGTGTATCTATTGATACACTGCAAAAGTATTCGGTATTTGCTACTCCCGAGTAATCCTAATTTACTCGGCGAGTAGCGAGTACACGAATACCGCTACTATTCGACAAGTGCCGAATAGAAGCGAGTAGACTCGCCCATCCCTACTTATGTGTAATGTTTTTCACAAGGTGCCATCACATGTTTGCCACATGCACCATCACATATGTTTTGCTCATAGGCTGAGTGTGCTCACTGCTCTCAATGTAACATATCATTAACCCCTTTCATAACTTTTGTGAAATGGGCTTCCTCACTGTTTGGCAGACATTGACTACATACATGTGTTTTGGCCGACATATGTGAATTTGTTTGCTATGTTTTTCTCGCATGTTTACTTATCATGCAATCATTGTTGATTATGTTTCATGTGGCTCACATTTTGTATGGACCTTGCGCGCAACATTGTGAATACGTAAACATTTGTGGGTGCAAGATAATTTAATCACCGTACAACAACATGTACAGAACAGGCAAACATGTGTGACACATACTGTTTGTGGTTTGTGGCCCAAGATGTATTAGGTACCCTCATATAACAGCTCAGCTTGTTGGAGCTGCATTTACATGCCCTTATTTTGGTTAATGTTTTGAAGCTGCCAGCAATATTCTTGTTGCTCTACTCAACATTTAGCTTTGAAATGAATACCTATTTCTGTGTGTTACTGTTGGTGAATGTGTTTTGATACTAAGGCTAGGGTCACAGTTGCATTTTTTACAAGCGTTTTTGGAGACCTGCGTTTTCAAAAACGCATGTAAAAATGCACCCATAGGCCCCCATGTTGAAAAACGCATGCCCTAATAGCAAAAATGCATGTGTGACAGTACCATGCGTTTTTGGTACATTTCCAAAAATGCATGCGTTTTTTAATATGGGACCCTATGGAAAATGCATGCAAAAATGCATGTACAATTAGTACCATTCAAAAACGCATGCGTTTTCCATAGGAGCCCATGTTAAAAAAACGCATGCGTTTTAGAAAAACCATGCGTTTTTTTAACATGGGCTCCTATGGAAAACGCATGCGTTTTTGAATGGCACTAAAATGCATTAATGTACCATGCGTTTTTGCATGCATTTTCCATAGGGGCCCATGTTATAAAAACGCACCAAAAAATAGTACATGCACTATTTTTTGGTGCAGATTTAAAAACTCAGCCAAAAACGCAGGGAGCCATCACACACCTTATAAAACTCATGCTGACATGACAAAACGCATGTTAAAACGCATGGGTTTTTAAAAGGCACTACAAAAACGCATGTCAACTGTGACCCCAGCCTTAATTCAAAGTTGTATAATGTAGAAAAGCATTCACCCATTTTGTTTGTCCCTTTTCCACCCTAAAACAAAAACATCACAAGAAGTCTCATAAGAAAACACCCAAAGTCAAGAAAGGAAAGCAGGCACACTGGCCAGTGTTAGCTCATGACTCTGATAAGGTCGATTCCACAGGTCTGCGACTAAATAGCTGTTTGCTTATTTTCATCTAATTTCCATGTATTTTGGTGTGCTGAAAAAGAAAAAAATATTGAAAAAATCCTGGACGTCAGGATTTGCCACAAAATGCAAAATTCTCTTAAAATTTAGTAATTTTTTCTCAATTTTTGGTATTTTTTTTTATCTTAGGGTTTTGAAAGTCAAAATTACTATTAATTAATTCACATAAATGCATTGAAGATATGCAATGCCAAAAATATAACTTTCAAAGAAAAGAACTTTCAGAGTGAGCTTATGAAACCAGCATCAACATGTTGCAAGCTGATCGAGTGGGCTCTGACATGCCCGGGCTTGTTTCAATTGTTTTATCTTGGTTTTCGCCTGTTCACACTTTTTAATCTCAGTTCGTGTTGGCTCGTCATATTCAACCGTGTTTCCCAAAATTAGCATTATGGATCAGCGGAAGTGTATAAATTCGCCTGACAGTTTCTGTTACTTTGTGGTGAATATTCAGTGGTGAAGCAACAGCTGAACATTACAGACTTTGTGAAAAAAGTATACTTTACATATTTCGGACTAAAGCTTGGAGATCTAGATAAAGCTTGGGCGCCTCATAAAGTGTGCAAACGTTATGTTGAGAACCTCCGAAATTGGTTCAAGGGTAAGAAAAAAGCTTTCCGTTATGGGATTCCTATGGTATGGTGAGAGCAAAAGAACCATAGTGACGATTGTTACTTTTGTTCATGCGATGTGAAAGGGTATAATTGAAATGGAAGCATTCCATTTCATACCCCAATATTCACTCAGCAATTCGTCCCATCCCCCATGGCACAGATATACCAGTACCCAAGGCCCCTGCTACCTTGGAAGAGATAACTAGCTCCGATGAAGGTGGAGTCATACCTGAACCAGATGATGAATCAAGTTCTGACTTTGAAGATGATACAAGACCAAAATTGTTTTCCCAGGAGGAGATGAATGATTTGGTAAGAGACTTGAATCTTCCCAAAGATGCCGCTGACTTACTCGGCTCAAGGCTCAAAAGCAAGAATTTATTGTTGCCAGGAGTGACTTTTTCATGGTTCAGACATTGTGAAGACGAGTTCGTTCCTTACTTTGCCCAGGAACATAAGTTGGTTTATTGCATAGATGTCGAAAGTTTGATGGGTCAATTCAAAATCCAATGATTCAGCGCAATGGCATCTTGTTATAGATTCCTCAAAAAGAAGTCTCAGAGCAGTTTTACTCCACAACGGCGGTTTTTATGCTTCTATCCCTGTAAGTTATTCTGTACACCTCAAGGAAACCTATGAGAACTTGGAATTGGTTCTTCATAAACTTAAATATGAAGACCACGGTTGGCAAGTGAGCGGGGATTTGAAAGTCTTGTGCATGCTGCTCAGGCAACAAGCTAGGTATACCAAATACTCTTGCTTTCTGTGTCTATGGGACAGTCGAGACCCATAAAATCACTCGACCAAGAAGAATTGGCAGCCGAGGGTGCTCACAGTTGGTGAAAAAATGTCCTCTGAGAAACTTTGGTTCCTTCCCATGAAGTTCTTCTACCACCTCTCCACATCAAATTGGGATTGATGAAGCAATTCATAAAATCACTTCCAAAAGATGGAGAATGCTTCAAATACTTGGTCGCCAAGTTTCCAGGCCTCTCAGAGGCAAAATTGAAGTAAGATGTGTTCGTCGGACCAGACTTTAGAAGGCTTATAGCTGATCAAGAGTTTATCAATACTATGACGCATCCTCAAAAAGAAGGGTGGATTGCATTTAAAGAGGTCATAGAGAAAGTTTTAGCAATAACAAAGACCCTGACTACAAACAAATCGTCAGATGAATGCTAAAAGCATTTCAAGCTTTAGGTTGCCTGATGAGTTTGATAGTGTATTTCCTCCATTCCCACCTTGACAACTTTCCTGAAAATTTGGGAGCTGTGAGTGAAGAGCAAGGTGAACGATTCCACCAGTATATTAAAGAGATGGAAAGACGATACCAGGGAAGATGGAGCATTATAATGATGGCAGACTACTGTTGGACGCTTCAGAGAGACATTACAGATGCAACTCACAAGCGTAAATGTACCAAGAGAAGCCTCACAGGGAAGAAGAATCGATTTTAGTGTGTGTTAGTGAGCTCATTGCAGTTACAAAAAATGATTTGCATGAAACATTTGTATTAAAAAATTAATTTTATGTGTCTATTTTCATTTATTTTGAGGTATTGTCTTATTTAACATAGTTACTTAAATTGTCAGAAAATGTGATGTCCTACGACAAAGAGGAAGTCATTTTCAGATTCAGCGCACTCAAAAACATTAAGATTATGTGGAATAACCAAAACAGCTCTTGAAAAAAAATTTTTTGCAGACCTGAATTCATGTAACCTGACCACTAACACCCATCTTACCTGTTTTGGGAGTTCCCTCCAACCCCATCCCATGAATAAAACACAGACAAAAATCCATGTTTCTTTGGCTAAAAATGGCCACAGCAGCAAATTTATTTATAAGACAAACATAATTGAAACAATTGGTGAGGTCCTCAAAGCTACAAAAGATCTGGTGATTTTTTTCCCTGACATTGCTCTCCTCCCTTACTCCTAGCTGTGTTCGCTGGCTCAGCAGCACCATGAAACCGAGGGAAGAGGTTGTCCTCCAATACTGTTTATATGAACCCGACATTCCATCGCCGTGTACCACCCAAATCTCACCAGACCACCATCAATTAACCATCCAATAAAGGGGATCTACGTATTTAATGAATCCCCAATCCCAAATTTTTTAACCAACTTCGAGGATTCACCAACGCCACACCGAGAGCACTTTGACCACCTCATGTTCTTGAGACCCCACCATCCAGCAATGCTGTGGCCCTTTTTAATCCCTCCTGTAACCTCAGGATCCATAAGTCTGATCCCCACACTTTTAAATGCACTTGGTCTGGCAATCAAAATTCCTTGTCCGTACCATCTAAATCTGAGTGCTGTACTGCTACCACCCCCGTTTTGAACCACGAATTTGGATACCACCTTGTTCACCTTAATCTGTTACATGTTAAAATAGTGGGGTTTTTTATAACCCCCATATGCAAAACTAAAATATGCAAAACTAAAATATTTGGGGCTCTATCCAGCCTTACTGCCCTGTGAACGTCTTCTAGTACCTGACTCCAGGCCATAACCCTAAATCTGAGCCACCAGATTAGTGCTGTGTGTCTTGAGAAATCCAGCTGTCTCCCGTACGTTCGTCTGTCTACCCACAATGCTCCCCAATGAACATAGCATTGGCCTAGGATCCAGACTAAAAGTGGGACCCGTCCTGTCATGAAACAAACATAAAATTAATGCATATTCATATCAAGAATAACCAGGTTCCTTTAAGACCCGAGGTCTGACATAAGACCGATACTGCCGGGACTCCCACCTGGACAGTATCATCTGTACAATCTACGAACTCTGACCCCCCCACAGCGAACTCTGACCCCACACAGCTGCCTCTAATGTAGCCCCAATATGAAATCCGTATAACTGTGTGAATCCAAGTCAGCCCCCTCTAGACCTTTTTGAAACACCATGATATACGGATACTTTGACAAAAACGACCCGTCCTCATGACATAATAAAGGTCTAGCATTCATAAACATCTCCAAACATCACAATGGGCCGATAACTGAATCGCTTTTTCATTCCTGACAGTGACCTCTTTCCTTTTCTGCATTGTTTTTTTTTTAACTTCCGCTTTCAAAATTCCACCCCTTTCTGGGTGTTCATGATGTCTCTAACTAAAATGCCCCCAACCCTGCGAAAACCCATGGGTTTCTGTTACGCTAGAAAATTGTGGAATAATTTCTATTACAAAGTTTATAACTGAATGCTAACCCCGCGATTATCTGGTCTATCTTTGCTAATGACCACTTACCACCTACTACCTGCCCAACCCTCTCAATATTACCCCCACCCAGTCTTCCTCAGATTAATTTTCACCCCAGGTTCTATGCCATCTTCCCTGTTCCTAAAGCTGCCAAGCTGGCAAGCCTCCCATGTGCTACTCTCTAAGGATAACCTAATTAATTACAGCAACATGGAATCAATGGTGCTCTTTAAATAATAATAATAATTAATGAATCATCAGCCTTGATACCACATGCCAGAGTCCGGGAGGGAAGGCTACAAACATTGTCTTCAGCTTCTGGAGCCAATACCTAAAACCACTCCAGACTTTGCCATTCCTATTTTCCCCTGGGAGGGAACCATACATATAGATTCTGTACGACCACCAATTTTCCTCTGACCCCCAAGAACATCCCCCTTGTAAAGAAATAGGAGCTGGTCACAATAATCAGAATCTCTATCTCTTTCCTTGAAGCTACAGATCACAATGATCCCACGCCTACCTCTTCTCCCATCCTGCCGCTGTGTCTGGCTCTGAGGAGGCAATCTATTTTATAGGTAAGCTGACCTTTCTACAATGTCACTGCTACTAAGATAGGGAAAATCTCTGGCGATGCTATGTTCTTGACCCATTCATCACGCCACCTGGTTACACACCATTTACCTTTTAAAGTAGGCCCCAAAACCGGAACTACCCACTGCGTCCGTGTAAAAGTCCCTATCCAGCAAAGTGCACCATCCATCCCCAAAGATCGCCTATTATATTTCTCTAAAAATGAGTCCCAGACTGCTAGATCCGCTATGTTCTCCGCCGACAAATGAACGTAATGATGAGACGATTTCACACTGACTGTTCATATAATGCTTCATACAGGGGACACAATACCTGCCATATAGTGCAAACGAAATACCGCTTCCTACAGGGCACTTAATACCGCCATATAATGTAAAATCAAAACCGCTTCATACATGAAGCCTAATACTGCCATATAGTGCAAATCCCATACCGCTTAACAGTACTCTAATACAAATCAAATACTGCTTTATACAGGGGACACAATAACTGCCATATAGTGCATATGAAATACCGCTTCCTACAGGGAACTTAATATCGCCATATAATGTAAATCCAAAACTGCTTCATGCATGAAGCCTAATACCAGCATATAGTGCAAATTCTATACTGCTTAACAGTATCCTAATACAAATCAGATACCGCTTTATACAGGACACACAATAGCACCATATAGCGCAAACACATACTGAATACAAGAAGCATACAAGAAGCAATAATGTGATATAGCGCCAATCATATAGCGGTTTATGCAGGGCACACAATACCTTCCATGTAGTGCAACTCAAATGCAGCTTCCTACAGAACACCTACTATCGTCGTATAATTCAAATTAAATACTGCTTCATACAAAGACACAATACCTGCCATATAGTACAACTCAAATACTGCTTCCTACATAACAACTAATAACACCATATGCCCTATATACTGAGCACTGCTCACATGTCCTATATACTGATATATAAACTCCTGTATACACATTACTGCCCCATATATTGTATACCACTCACATGTCCTATACACTGATATATATCGTCCTGTATACACATTACTGCCCTATATACTGGACACATGTCCTATATGCTGGTATATCCATACTATATACACATCACTGCACTATATATACTGTATACTGGTCATATGTTCTATATAACGATATATAAAATATAAAAGAGAGGGGAGCGCACATACGGCTTTAAATGTTTCACTATGAACACACCTTTTCTAGTGTGCAACTCACCTTCTCTGGTTGTATGAGCTACAACCAGCTGAAGACACACGGAATAATGGCCGCTGCAGAAGAATCCTGTGTTCCCCCCCCCGTGTGACATGTGTGACATCTTACTTTCACTTAGCAGGGTATGTGCAGCAGCTTCTAGCTCCTGTACATTCGCTGCTAAGCGAAATGAAAAGTAACGAGCAGAAGAAAATCAAAAAATCATCATACTCACCCCTCCGCAGACACGTCCGCTGCAGCACCTCCCAGTAATCAGCTGACACTGTCTCCTCACAGCATCAGCTGACAGTATCAGCTGATCGTTTATGTCCAACAATTGAAAACCGTCTTTTTACCCCCGGACTTAACGATCATCTGATGCTGTGAGGAGACAGCATCAGCTGATCACCGGGAGGTGCTGCAGCTGATCAGACATATCTGCAGAGGTGAGTATGTTTTTTTTCCTACTGATGACACATCAGCTGATTATTTACCCGCTTTTAAACAATCAGCTGATCTATCACCTCATTCAGGTCCTTGAGCCTGATATTGATCATTTGATCCAGCAAACCGATCAGATGATATTGGATCCAGATTGGGCATCGCTGGACCCTTTACCCTGGCCTACGTCGAAGGGAGGGAGTTTCTTTAATAATGATGGAGTCGCTAATTGTGTTCTGTTTTATTTCTAATAAAAATCTTTTTCTCTGTGTTGTGTTTTTAATATGAGTACTAGAAATTCATGGTGGTCATGTCTAATATTGGCGTGACCCCATGAATTTCGGGTTTAGGGCCAGCTGATAATACAAAGCTGGCCCTAACCCTTTTATTACTAAGTGAGCCACTGCACCAGCGCCCTGGATGAGCCTGATACAGCGCCCGAAGATGGCGTTTCTGTGAACGTCCCACTTTCTGGGGTGGCTGCGGACTGCAATTTGCAGGGGGGGGCCCAGAAAGCTTGGGTCATCCTGCGCTGTGGATTCCAGCCCCAGTTGCCTAGTTGTACCTGGTTGGACACAAAAATAGGACGAAGCCCACATCGTTTTTTTTTTAATTATTTCATAAAATTCACTAAATAATTTTTAAAAAGGGCTTCCCAATATTTTTGGTTCTCAGACAGGTACAAATAGGCAGCTGGAGGTTGGGGGCAGCCCATACCTGCCTGCTGTACCTGGCTGGACAAAAAAATAGGGCGAAGACCACGTCAATTTTTTTAAACTAAAAATATAAATAAGACCCCAAACACATAAAATGCGTGTTAAAAAAAATGTGTGGGCTCCGCCCTATTTTTGTGTCCAGCCAGGTACAGCTAGGCAGCTGGGGGCTGGTATCCACAGAGCAGGGTCGTCCAAGCTTTCTTTCCCCCCCACTCACTGCGAATTGCAGTCTGCAGCCGCCCAAGAAAATGACGCTTTCATAGAAGCGCCATCTTCTGGCGCTGTATCTGGCTCATCCAAGGCCCTGGTGCAGCAGCTCACTGGGTAAAATGGGGTTAGGGCTAGCTTAGTATTATCAGCTGGCCCTAAGTCTGAAATTCATGGGGTCACGCCAATGTTAGACATAACCACCGTAAATTTCTAGTAATCCTATGAAAAAAAACACAACACAGAGAAAAAGAATTTTATTAGAAATAAAACACAGCACAATTAGTGACTCCATCTTTATTGCAGAAAAAAACCTCTGACGTAGTCCAGAGGAGATCTTCTTCTTCAGCTCTGCTATATCTCTACCAGATGATACACACGTCTGCTGGTAGAGATGTAGCAGGCACAGGCAGCGCACCCGGCCGTCGGAAAGTTCAACCCAGAGTTCAAGCCAGAGTTGCGTCAAGCGTGAACTCCGATGTACTCTGGCAAACCTCTCAGCTGATTATGTCACACGACACATCAGCTGATTGCAACTGGCCAATCAGATGATTCAGGTCCTTGCAGCGATCAGACGTCTTCCCCTCAAGTCCCAGGATAGCCGGCAGAGAGGTATTTTATTTTTTTTATTCTTAAAACCTTTTGTTAAGTTTGATTTTGCTTTCACAGTGTATGTAGATACATTTATGTAGAAACACTGTGAAAGCGAAACTACAGCTGCATTAATAAATATAGAATTGCTTCAACCTTTTGTGCCAAGTTATTTTATAATAACCAATTACGGGCTGGAGACCCTACTTGAGCACCTCTCACTGGTCATTAATAATATTTTTTTATACAGCCCTGACATATCACACTGGATTCTTCTCCCCCTGTGTGACATCACTTCCTCCTGCGCTTTTGGGGGGAAAATGCGGTTGTAAAAAACACAGTTTGTGAATGCACCATGTTTTTTTTACCGGCGCTAAATAGTGCGGCCGCAAAACATGGGTAAATAAAAAAAGCATGGGAAATATACTACATATGAATGTAGCCACGCTGGCTGAGGCGTCTTTCACTGATGGACATTGTACTGCCAGATTATCCATTCTGTATACTCCAGTGTTTACTCTCTCCACAGTAATGAGAAGACAGGAAATCAAGGACCCTTTTTTTTTACTTTTTTGACAAAACTTTGTTTCCCTGTTTTTGTAGTGTACAATGCAGAAAAAAAAACGCATGTGTAAAAAAAGCAGCAAAAGGCAGTGTGTGAATGCAGTGCATTTTTCCTACCTGCGTAAAAATACGCCTGAAGAAACTGCAGAAAATACGCGTGCGTAAAAAAACCCAGCAAGTACGCAGCATGTGAACATAGCCTAAGACTGCTCCAGCCTTATCTATTGTCTTTTACAGCCAGCCTGGGGGGGAAAGCTGCCTGTGGTCATTGCATTTGTGAATCTCATACCAGTATGAAAAAAGGTACAGGAGGGGGCTGGGTGGCTGGGCCTCAGGTCACTTGTGCTATCTTGTAGCTGGATCACTTTGCTGTCTGGTGATCCAAAGTCAAAAGAGGGCCACTCAACCTCAGTCATCCTATTTATATTTCTTCCCCCTGAGTCCCCACCTATGTATGTCATTTCCTCCATATCTTTAGACCACTACCCCCTTGGATCACCTTTGTCTCCCCCTCTACTCTCCTCCCCCATCTGCTCCTATGATCACTCCTCCCCACCATCGTCATGTCCCCCTATTTCCTACGTGGACGAGTTCGGCTGATACTCACCCACTGTAAGGTATTGTCTTGGGCCACATATTGTAGAAGCAAAATTGTAACCATTTTTGTTTTCATGTGTGTGTTTCTGCTGATACATCACATAAGTTGTTGTTGTTCACATATGCAGGTGAAAGAGGTTTCTAAAGTCAGGGAGAAGACCTGCTAAACAAAGGACTGTTGAGCGCAAGAAGATCCCTGATGTAAGTAATATTGTTACCTACACAGTTAATCAGGCTTTATTGATGTATTTCAGGGCTGTTTGACTGTTTGAAATGGCCATAGTGGACTGTGTTGTCATCTTGCATGTACCACATCAAGCATACTATATTTAAATGTGATGTTCCCAATTTTCCAAGCCTTGATTGGAAGGTTTACCTTGACCTGTTCGTGTGTTGTTGTTGTAGGGCCCTGCTAAAAAAGGAAAATTAAACATCGTAGTGATTGATGACAAACCAAAAATGGACAATGAGACACTAATCAATCTGGTAGAGCCACATACATCCATATGGGACCAAGGAGACCCCGGCCACCAGGATGTTGTTAAAAACAGGAAAATCTGGTCATCTATTATCCTGCAAATGTTCCCCAACTTCAAAGGGCTTCCTCTTGAGCATCAGCAGGAGATCGGTAAATTGCCATACAAACTTTAAACACATGAAACCTTATGTAGCATTTTTTTTCAATGATAGCCGACAACTATTTGTGTGTGTGGTATTTTGTTGTCATAAACTCATGCAGAGAGAATAGTGCACGTATGTTGGCGGTCCATCTGTGATAGGTATGTCAAGGATTACAAGGATCAAGAAAAGTATAAAAGCGATTCAACCCCTTATGCTTACCTAACTCCAGCAGTGCTTCTGTCCCTCTAACTTCTGGGGCAGCTCATTAAGCGCATGAATAATCAATGCACTATGAGATGCAGCGGACCTGGAAGTGAGAGGGACTGCAGCACTGGAGACGGGCGAGTTTACAATGACATGCTGTCCGTGTGCTATCTGGATGTTACACAGATAGCACACGGACAGCACATGTACGTCACACGATGTGGGACACACGGATTCATGGGCACAAAAAACGGCCTCTCTCACTCGTGCGTTTTTGCACGGATGTGTGAAATAGATCTCAGATGCATTTGTGAAGGCCCCATTACATGCTACAATATCGTTAATGACATCGTTGTGTGTGACATGTACCAATGGCCAACTATAAGTTTGTTCATCGTTGGTCGTTGGTAAATGACCCGGACTATTTTTTAATTGTTGGTCTCCCGCTGGCCGTCTAGCATCAGCGTGTTTGACCAACGATCAACGACCTCCCAGCGCCGCACTGCACACACTGGGAGCTGGTAACCAGAGTAAATATAGGGTAACTAAGCGCAGTGCTCCGCTTAGTTACCCACTGTTTACCCTGGATACCAGTGTTCTCTCTGGTCCTGATCGCTGGTGAGTGTGCCTGTGTGACAGCTCACCAGCGATCATATAACAATGTCCAGCGACCCCCATCGTTGGTCGGATTGCTGGGACATCGTACTGTGTAACAGGGCCTTGAACCATATTTGAGAGAAAAAGGACTTTTTGTACATAGAAAAATTCTTGAATCTGAGTTCAGCCCATGAAAAATGGGAGCAAAATGAATAATGTTGCGTTTTTGTTCAGTGTGATATTTCTTTATGTAATATATTGCAATATAATTAGGTAAAAACACTCTACACATCATATAAAATTAGACAACCAGAAATATAAATGATTGTTTATTTCCCTATTTTTCGGGCATGTTCTGCAATGCCTTTAACAAATGCAAACATTCAATAACTCGCTAAAAGGAAAAATGTGTCTTTTTTTTTCGTAAAAATCACATGATTAAATATATTTTTCTCAAATCTTGGTTTGCCTGGCTAAAAAAAAAAATAAAATGATAGGCATTCTGGAAAAGATGCTCTCCTGGGTGGCAAAACAAAAGAGCTGAAGGAAAAAAATTGAAAGTTGACACAGTCAAGAATAATGGGTAAATCTATCAAGTTTGATCAGGCCTGCTATAATGAAGTGGAGTTTCATATTCTGAGCAGGGACAATGAAGACAGAAGCTCGGCCCTAGAAATACACTGCTCACTTATGTGCTTGGAATATGCAGCGACCAGCAGGGAGCCACAAGATAATTACACAGTATTTGTGTGGTTCCAGGAAGCTTCCTGCGCAGGTTGAATGGCTGCACTATATTAAATGGCAGCACAGAGAAATGTTTTTAATGAATATTTTTGTCAAGGAAAGAAAGGCATTTGAGTGATTTTTTTTATATGAAAGGAACCATGAGTGGCAACATAACTGTCAAATCATTTTATTTTTCCTATTTTATTATGTACAATTTCAATAATATCAATAAAAACAATGACAATGGGTAGGTTCAGCAATTTAGTGGCTATTTAACTAACATATTCGAACAGGTTGGTTTAGCACATTTTAGCTAACAATCTACAGTACAACATTACAAGCTTCTTCAAGTTTAAATAGATCTACCATACAGATGTGTGCCAATTATATACAGCCCATTAAATAAATATTAAACACGTCACTAATTGTCTAAGTAAATATGTCTCTAAGGGCAGAGATACACTTTGCGAGCTGCATGTGATGTGTTGCGTGCATCTCGCATGACTCACCCCGACCCGGACACTGCTTCTCTGAACGGGGGCGTGGAGCTGATTATTGCGTTTCCAAGGAGCTCTACACTCCCATTAAGAGAAGCAGGGGCCGGACTGGGTGAGTCATGTGAGATGCATGCAAGACACTTGCATGCAGCTCGCATAACTGTGTCTCTGCCCTAAGGGTGTGATTAGACTGGCGTATAGCCAGTGTATAACACAGCTGAGTGCTATGTGATGTTTTATTGGATTGCATTCAGCCCAATGTTATATTATGGGGCGGTGTTGATCAGCGATTTTGTTTCTCATGATGATTGCATAAGCAAAAAATCACAACATGCTGCGATTGGCGGTGTATCTCGGCTCACTCACAACTATACAACACAATAGGTGTAAGTGAGACCTCAGACTGCACTTGGATATCATCCTAGTGCATTCCAATATATGCAGAGACAGGTAATGAAGAAGATGGATAGATTAATCTCTCCTCCGCACTTGTGCTCCGATTCTCACATGTGAATGAATCAGAGCACAGTAGAATGAGACTCGGCTCACACTTGCAGCAGAGTATGAGTCAAGTGTAATTAGCATACTGCATTGGATGCTATACGCAAGTGTAAACATAACCATAACCTGTTCTATTGACATGAAATTCTCACCAGACGTCAGTAACAACCCATCCAAATCACACATGCAAAGAAATCAAACCATAGATGTCCATAAATTAAGTTATGTGTAATAATAAGAAATGACACTGAGAAAAAGTATTGACCACACTTACGGAAATGTATATGCATCTTTGTACAAAAACTTTTGTTTATGATGACAGCTTCAAGATGCCTCCTGTATGGAGAAACAAGTTGCATGCATTGCTCAGGTGTGATTTGAAACCATTCTTGTACATAAGCACTCTTCAAATCCTAAGGCCATGTGCACACGCTGAGTATTTGCTGAGTTTTTTACCTCAGGATTTGTAGCCAAAACCAGCAGTGGATGATTAAATACAGAAGTGGTGACGGATTTCTATTACACTTTTCCTCTGATTGTTCCACTCCTGGTTTTGTTTACAAATCCTGAGGTAAAAAACTCATCAAATACTGAACGTGTGCACGTGGCCTAAAGGTTATTTAGGCTCCTTCTATGAACTCTGAGCTTTTGTTCCTTCCATAAATGTTCTATTGGATTCAGGTCAGGTGATCGGCTTAGCCATTCTAGAGGCTATATTCATCTTCATTATCCTAGTTAGATCAGCAGACCCATGGATGTTCGGCTTCGCCAGGTTTGGCCACACTTTGGAAAAAAAGTCTGATTTTGAACCCAGACTTGACCCAAACTTGATGCTAAAGACCGAACCCTATATAAGTTAATGGGGACCTGAAGTTAAGTGCTATAAAATGATGGAAGTAAAGGCTAGATGGCTGAAAAAGGAAGAAGATGAGGATTAAAGCAGAGAAATAATACATATAATGTTTTCCTGCAGATAAGATTGCTGTCAGAGTGTTTCCTTGTGCGTTCATTTAGCCTTATAAGTATTCACTGCTGCCCCTGCCTACCCTATGTGAGAGCATCAGTGATTGGTTGCAGTCAGGCTACTGCAATGGCCCCCACCCTGTTTTTCAGCATCTGTGATCGGTTGCAGTCAGTCTACTGTTTCCTGCAAACGTCAACCTAGCTGTCTGGCAGCTAACCCAAAGTGTAGTGTTAAATAAATACATAATTTTTAAAAATGACCTGAGGTATAAAGATGATCGGTGTTCGATACGAATTGTTCGCCAATCTCAAATTCGAGCTGTTTTTGGCGGTGTTCGAGTCATTCGCCGAATTAGAACAATTTGCTTGAAATTCGGCAGTTCTAGTACATGTTCGATAACGCTTCGATCGACAAAAGCTTAATCCTCCTAACCCTAAACCTAGCCCTAATGCTGCAAATGAATGTTAATATCCAATTGGTGTGTATATTGTGCAGGGGGGTTTGTATCAGAGCTGCAGCAATAAGGCTGCGCTCTTTTTTTTTTTCCTAAAGCATGTACAGTGGGGCGGTTCAGGCTGCTAGCCAATCACAGACCCACACTGCAAAGTGCATTTCTTCACACAACAAAGGTCATCATTGGCTGTGTCTGTCACATGTCCTAGCCCTATAAGACTATAAGGCCATTTTAACGATCGACAGCATTTTGCTAATAGCTGCTGCAGGCTGTTAGACTGCACCGCTGCTGCTGTGTATGCGCACTAAACAGTGCAAACTCTAAATTGTGTTCTCTCAGTCAGCTAGTGAGCGAACACAAAGTTAGATAGATAGGTTTAGGGAGTAGGGACTGGAGGAAGGGTGCGAATCTTAGTGATATCTGCCCTTTTTAGGGCTGCGCCATAGGAGTAGCGATTAGGGATAGGGACTAGGGACTAGCAGTCTATCAGCCCTTTTCAGGGCTACTTCATAAAAGAAGGGACTAGTTTTAATTGCAGCCCTTTTGAAGGCTAGGTTAGAGCAGTCTCTATTAGTTTTTGCCAGGCAGGTGTGTGCCAGGTGTGTGCCAGTGCAGTGCAAGTCTTTCTCCAAGCATCTGGCCACAGTAATATAGCTCTTTGACTCCATTAGGGCAGGTAGTGTAGCACTGCTGTGAAGAAAGCTACACCACCTGTCTTAATTAGCCATTTTTTTGCTGTAGCTAGTCCAGGCACTTTGTTCGGGCTAGTAGCAAACTAGCTGTGTCCCACAGTGGTGTAGCCCACTTGTGAGAGAAGCTACACCGCCTGTGTAGTTCATTCTACTAATTTTTTACTGCACCTAGCAAACCTGTCAGTTTTTGCCTAAAAGCAGCGTCCACAAAAAACATTACTGTAGGCCATGTGTAATACAACCAAGTACACCATGAGTGTAGTGCCTTCTACTAATTTTTAACTGCACCTAGCAAACGTAATTTTTTGTGCCTAGTACCACTGTCTGGCCACTCAGCTGTGCTCGATTTCCATCAGAATATTTTTTGTCAACAACTGCAGAGTTGCCAATTTTTTCACATACAAAATGAGTGGCAAAAGGCCTGCTGCTCGTGGAAAGGGGAATAGGCGTGGTGGAAAGGGAAAAATGTTTGTGTCCGTAGGGTACATGGGAAAGCAAGAGTAAGGCTTGGGTCACACATCCGTTTTTTTTTAAAAAAACCTGATCCGGTTTTGAACTTTTAAAAGCTCAAAACCGGATCAGGAAACACTTCTCATAGGAGCCTATGATAAAAACTGGATTGCTTCACAAGCAATCAGGTTACCGCCTCTGGCTCTGCAGCCTGCGTGAAAAATCATGCACGCTGCAGTTTTCAGAGCGGTTCTGTTATCTGCAATGCGGGAACCGGATTGCTCTGGATGTGTAATCCTGAGCAATCCGGTTACCGCATATACTTTGCTTATCACGGCTGCCGCTGGGATAAGCAAAGTGTTCTGTGTTTGTTAAAGTGTTAATTTTATTAATAAATGTTCCTATAATGTCTCTAGGCGGTGCCCACTCAGAGGCCAATTGCGTTCACCACATCTGGATCTGGATGCGGTGAATGCAATTTGATTTTTAAGTGTGACCCTAGCCTAACATCTGCTGAAGAAAGACCATCTTCCAGCCAAAGTAAGATGTCTACTTCTTTCCATGGAGATTCTGATATGGTCCCTTTCGTACGGACACCACTCAGATGACGATCGATACCAATTCTTGACGAGGCACAAAAAGAGCAGGCGCTTGAATGGATATCAAGCGCTTCAGCAAGTGTGATCTCCTCCACCTCAACTTCTACATCACAAATACACCAGTCCTCAGAGGTGTCACCTCAATCCCACTTGCTTACGCACAGCTCCCAAGTCTCCAGCCACCCATCTGAGTATGGGGTAAGACAGATGGTTGAGTATGCATTGCTCTTCACTTATACTATAGCCTTGGAATCAGAGGTCTGTTCCAAAGCTTTTGTGAGTCAAGACGAGAAAATTATCTGCACTGATGCCCAGAAGCTTTTGGAGTCGGATCCAGGCCCAGATAAAGAAGGTTCTGAGCAAGCATAATGTAGACCTTCATTCATAAACTGTGAACTGCACCTTGGAGATCTTGTGAGACCTTCCGCATACGACTCCTCCTGTACTTCCTTCACCACCTCTAGTGCTACCACCTGACTCCGAATACTGTTTAAAGTGTGCTCCAGCATGTAAATGACGGAAATAGTCATGCTGATAATGGCTTCATAATCACTAAACATCTTCGTCGACATTTCAATACTGTACAGAATGGTGCATATGTCCTTCATTTCAGACCACTCCAGCTGTGTGATTTGCCCCACCTCTGGATCTCGTAGGCCCAGTTTATACGTCATGACGTATTGCACCAGGGCTCGTAGGTGCTGCCATAGTTGCTGCAACATGTGCATAGTTGAATTCCATCGTGTCGGCACATCACATTTCAGCCAGTGAACTGGCAGGCCGAATGACTTCTGTAGAGATGCAAGGCGTTAAGCTGAGGGATGCGAACGGCGGAAGTGAGCTGACAGCGACCGTGCCATTTGCTGAAGACCATCTAGGCTCGGATAGTCTGCAAAAATTGGCTGGACGACCAGGTTTAAGACATGAGCCATGCACATGTACTTTTCACTTATCCATATGTTTGTTGTATCTTCTGAGTAGTTTGTCACCTTTTGGACACTTTAGAAGGAGTTTTCTATGTGTTTGTCTGTGTCTGTGTTGGCCTGCCATTGTTTTCAATGGGATTCGATGGTGTTTGACAAACATTCGACGAACAAATGCCCAATTCGGCGAACCGAATCAAATTTGAACACTAGGGTGGTGGCTCATCTCTACTGAGGCAACTCTATTTTGCTAACTGACAAAATAAAGCTGTCAGGGTGGCTGATATCAGTCTGAAAAGTTACCAATACCATGACACTTCCCACCCTGATAATATCAGCCCGCTACTGTCTGCTTTATCTGTGATGGTTATCAAAATAGAGGGGACTGCATGTCTTAAATAAATAAATAAATAAACAATTGCAAAAAGTGATGTGGGGGCCCTCCATTTTTGATAACAAGATAAAGCAGACAGTAGAAAACTAATCTTTCTGCTACATCCAGAGGCTGTGGAGCTTGGTGACATTCGAAAATGTGACTGCTGACTGCGGCCTTCGTAATAAACTGAGGGCAGTGTGGGAACCACAACTGGGAGAAAGGTGACATCAGTGAGGTCACTGGAGACCCCAGCAGGAGTCATCATGGTACTTTCTGTTAAGGTGGGTTTACACGCTTCAATCTCGCTCCGATATCGCAATTCAATGGCACGGGAGCGCGCAATTAGTGCACGTTTCTCCCGCATCGCATTGGATGTTTACACGCTGCGATATCGGAATACAACGTCCGTGCGATGTCTACGCCCCCCAACCCAGGAACGATCCTTTAACATGGGAGTGAATGGGTGACGTTTCAAATCGCATCGTAGTTGTGCGTTTACACAGCACGATCCGGCTCCAATCTCCCTTCAATATCGGGGCATTGAATAGCACGCTCATTCAATCCCCGATATCGCATTGACATCGTTCCTGCATCGTATTGGACGTTCACACCATACAACGCAGGAACGATATCGGGTCCAACGATCGAACCACGTGACTTTTGATTGAAATCGTACTATGATATCGCAACGTGTAAACCCGCCATCAAGCCGCTGTCCAACAGTGTGACACGGTGGTCTGCCATCTCCGGTAGCATCTTTTAGACCATGCCAGCAGCCTATTAGACCATGCCAATGCTTGTGTATTGCAATGGATTATAGAGGAACTCCGTAAAAACATTAAAAATGTAAATATAAATTGTATCAATATTTAAAAAAACAACAATACAAAATACAAAATAAGGAAAACATTTTTTAAAAAAATATGCCAATAAACATGTATATTTATGTGAAAGAAAGAGTACACAAACTAAGTTCACATATTTAATATTGCCACATCCGGAATGACCTGTTGTATAAAATTGTCAATTATTTAACCCCTTCAGTGCACTCCATAAAAAATTATAAAATAAAAATCTTGCCAAAAAACTATACTTTTTCATCATACTGCCAAAAAAGTGAAATAAACCTTGATCAAAACGTTTCACATAAATAAAAATGGTATAACTGAAAACATCATCCTGTCCTACAAAAAGTGAACTGTCAACTTCCAAAATACAACGAAAAAAAGTTTTGTATTGTGTTATAATAGTCAAACCTTAAAAAAACTATATAAATCTGGTATCACTGTAATCCTACCAACCCAAACAATAAATATGTCTAATCACTTATACCACATGGTGAATAATGTAAAAAATAAATATAACCAATTCTTTACTTGATATTGGTTTGATCATTCTGCCTCAAAAAGATTGCAGTCAGGCTTGGCTCACGTTTTTCATTGAATGACCCATGTTTATCAGGCTATCAAGGAGAAATGCATGTACAACATGTGCTGGCTTCCCCTTAAATGTGTGCTACCTGATTCATACCTGTTTCTTCACACAATGATTGACCTCACTAATTGAACTCCACACTGCTATTATTGTGAACACACTCCCTTTCAATTAACTATTCAAATACACAGACTCAAAAACCTGCAGATCATGAATGCTGAGTCTATTGGTTTTCTACAAATCTACTGAAATAACTGATAATTTGTTTGATATAATAAATTTTATTCCAAAAACAATGAATAATCTATTTAGTCATAGTGGACTGCTATTATTTTTAACACTATTGTATTCTTTCTTCACCTCCCAATGGTGTGAAACCATTTGACGCACATATAATATATTAATGTAATATTTATTAACTTATGCATGGTGTCAACATGCCCACTGCGCCCCTAGATTAATTAATTGAGGCGTTGTACTTTGTAAAGTTGGGTCAATTATGGGGGGCTTTGTTGGTCTGGCATTTCAGTGGGTCTGCCAGTGGTAATTGGCATACTCAAACAGTTCTAGCAAAATCTGAAATCCAATATAGAATTTCTTGCCCTTCTAACTTTTACATTATGCCTCAAAATACATTTTTAACACCATATGGGTTATCAGTGTACTCAAGAGAAATTTCCTAATAAATTGTACCATTGATTTTCTGCTATTACCCTATTGAAAGTTAAAAACTTGGGGCAAAAGCAACATTTTAGTTGGAAAAAATGTGACTTTTCTTTTATGCATCACAATGTTATACAATTATGTGAATCACCTGTGATTTAAAAATGCCTAATACACCTCTAGATGATTTCCGCATGAGGTATTATTTAGAAAATGGGGTCCCTTGTGGGGGTTTCTGTAGTTTTGGCGTGTCAGGGGCTCCTCCAATGTGACATGGCTTCTGTAATCTATTCCAGCCAAAATTGGGCTTCAACCTCTGCTGTGTACCCCAAAATTAGTTTTCCGCCACATATGAAGTATTGCTGAACACAGGAGAAATTGCACAGAACAATGTATAGTGATTTTTCTTCTGTTACCCTTGTGAAAATTGTATATTTGGGGAAAAATGTGATTTCTTATTTTCACTGAGTAACATTATAAAATTCTGTGAAGCATCTGCAAGTTACAAGTGCTTACCCCACATCTAGATAAATTCCTTGAGGGGTCTCGTTTCCAAAACGGGGTCATTTGTGGGGGCGTCTAGTGTTTAGGCATATCAGAGGCTCTCCAAATGTGACATGGCATCTGCTTTCGATTACAGACAATTTTGAGTTCCAATAGGCGCTCCTTTCCTTTCGAGCCCTACCCTACAGTAGTTTTCCACCACATATGGGGCATTGCTGTATTCAGGAGAAATTACACAACAAAGTTGCATGGTGCATTTTCTTCTTTGACCCTTGTGAAAATGCTAAAGGAACATTTTTGTTGGAAAAAATAAACTTTTCATTATTTCCTTTCACATTGCTTTCATTTTTGTGAAGCACCGGAAAGGTAAATACATTTCCAGAATGTGATTTTGAGCATTTTTAGAGCGGTGTATCTAGGTATTATCTATCATGTACGCCCATCAAAGTCACTTCAAATGTGGTTTGGTCCAAAACAAATTAGTTGTGTAAATTTTTTGGGAAAAATTAGAAATTGCTGATAAACTTTTACGGTAACTATCTTCCTAACCAAAAAAAATATCTTTCAAAAATAATGCTGATGTAGACATGTGGTATATGTAATTTACTAGTCGGTATGATATAACTATCTGGTCTAAGGGAATAAAAATTAAATGTTGAAAATTGAAAAATTTTCTCCAAAATTATATTCTCACAATTGAAAGCAAGCAATACTCGCCTAAATTTAACACTGTCATGAATAATAATCTGTCATGAAAAAAACAATTTCATAATCAATGGAATATATTGAAGTGTTCCAGGGTTATCACATAATTGATACTGATCAGAATTGAAAAAGATTGACCTGGTCAGGAAGGATAAAACTGGTTCAGTGGAGAAGGGGTTAAAGTATAGTCTTTGTGAAACACTGCAGCATTTCAAATAAGAATATACCTGGCTGCAATTGTGCAACAAGGATCTGATTTGTTGTCTGAGGTTTGTAACAGCATCAACCAGGTGACAGGTTCCCTTTAAAGGTCCATAATGAAGACACGAGCTGTATGTGAATTGACTTGCAATGTATGTTTTAAATAGGTTGACTTCTTTAGAAAACTCTTGGTCACATGGTGTATTTGACCTCGTTTGAGCATGGCTACCTCACTAGAATCCCTCTGTACATTCTAAGTCGCTGTTGTGTTTCATTTACTTTTAAAGGGGTTATCCACTTATATTTATTTTTTTCAGATAAATTAATAATGTTAATTATAGCATTTCTATTGCTAAAAACCCCAATATTGGGTGGCTTATGCTGAGATAAAAGGGGAATGAGAAAAACACACAGTATGTGCATACTTTCATCCCCATTTCCACTCAACAGTAGCCTGCAACTACTGCGTGATTGTGGTTGCAGTGAGTAGAGTGCTGTTTAAGGTAGAATCACGTTAGCATATCCATCCGATGCAAGACCTTGAGCCGAGCTTGAGCTGAGTGTCTTCTACAGCGATCCCATCCTATGATCGAATCACAGCTGTACAAGAGAGGAAGAGATTAATCTCCTCATCTCCTCCATTGCCAGCTCAGCATATATTGCACTGCAAATGAATGTCATCTAAGGCTAAGTATAAAAATCTGAAATGTGAGATAACGCGCAATAGGGTCTTATCCTTCAGACAGGTAATGGCAATGAAATTTTATTGAAAACTGCTCACCTGATATGGTTGTGCAAATCACAACCAAGTATGATTCCTCAGAACACAGCTGCTGCACGGTCCGCACCTCCATGGGAAACCGCGGTGGAAACTATCAGGATGAAAGTACGAAGTGCTGCTTGACCCGTGCTGCTGTAAAAGACCATCAGAACTCAGGATATCTGGGATAAAATGTTGGTTTAATTCCGACGCATTTCGGAGCTGCTACCGAGCTACTTCTTTATGCAAGTTTCATCAGGGGACAATAGTCTCTTTCAGTACCCGGAGTGGCTCTTCTGACGTCCCGCAAGCCTAGGAGTGGGGACAGAAGGCAAGAAGTAGAGCAAAAAGGGAGTGAGGAACTAGTGGAAGTTCGCCCAGAGACGTGCTGGACATCGGGGATCCGCACCTGTAGAATACTCCAGAAAATCCTGTCGCACCATGGAGACTTCAGTCATCTGGTCCCCCTGTGAGTCCAGAGAGAGGGAGCCAGACACCGCAGTGAGGCATAACAAGGCAGTGATCAGAGAGGGTAACCCGTGGACCGCGCAGGAGGAGAGAGAGAAGACCTGAGGACAGAGGAGGCTGGTCTGGCTGTAAGCAGACTCGTGGTCTGGCTGCAAGCAGACTGGGCTTCAGTAACTGTAGGGGGAAGCAGAGGAGGCCTTATACCCACTTTCTGTGGGGACCCACTGTGCACCTGGTCACCTGTCAGTGCCCTGGACGTCTTTACCTGCTATACCACCAATAAAAGGTAAAAGAGACTTCTGCAGTGTGTGTGTAACAAGTTTCCTCTCCACTCCCGGTGCCCCATATAGACTGCTTCATCATCCCCTATACCGAGATAAAGCTCCACTCCAAGCTGCCCCTTTACACAACGCTGCACCGGAGGACCAGCTCCACCTGTAGGGAGCTTTGCCATCTCAGTCGCACGATCATCTACCTCCGGCGGACTGTGGCAGCATTGGTGACCCATCACCAGGCACTAAAGGTGGCGTCACATGACAAACTCTTATCCCCTGTTAATAACCCCCTTTTTGAAGTGTCACCCAGGCCAAGGGATCAGGAGCTGCCACCCTTGACATCCTAAAACACCCGCCAAGCCTGGTACCCGAGTACCCCAGGGCCTGGGACTCGACATAAGCAGCCCATAGAAGTGTAGATAGTGACTTTCTCCCCTCTTTGCATTGACAGAACATGAACCGTTGTCTAGACTGCATTCATGCATTCATATGGATAGCTGTGAGCCAAATGAGGATTCAGTGAATGAGTATCTGTCAATTTATACTTTGCTGACCACAGCCAGCTCTCACATGGGCCATATTCAGAGTCACTAAGCAGCTCTAGATGGGCAATCATGAAAAGACTTAGTACAAGCTACACAATTCCCTAGACCCCGAGGTTGCCCTGGCCTTAACCCTTTAAACTCTGTACAGGAATTTGGTGTTACACGGGGTCCTTGAGCTAGGGCCGCAAAGTGAGCTACTGTTCAGTGATGCAAGTTGGCACGAAGACTAGTCAGGTAGTCGGGTCAGATTCAGAACATATGGAAGGTAGAACAATTGTCAGGCAACAGAAATGTTAATAAACTAGCCAAACTCAGGAAACAGGATAAATCAGAATGATACACAGAACACAGGTAAAGCCAGGAAGCATAAATAATGTCTGACAGAAAGGATTGATTCTAAGGGGTTTAAATAGAGTCAACCCCACCCAGTGCTGACAGCAGCAAGGAACACAACCTAACAGAAGATAACCCCATAGATACTGTACTGGCAAGAGCTACAAGCTCCAGGAAAGATATAGGGCTACTTTGCATTTGCATTTGCTGAGAGCAAAGCAGGAGTAGATAGGACAGGCATGGATGTAACACTAGTTATGTAGAAGCCAATTGGAAGACATTTAGTAGCATATTTGGATAGGCTCAGCCGAAATCTCTGCCCACAGAACAATGAATCATAAAATAGTTTTTTTTGCATAAAGACTATCATAGTTATCAGTAGCATTTGTCCTGCTTTCACAGAAAGATGTGCTGCCAATAACGATGATTTCAATGCTGACATTAAAGGTCACCTGACGAACAAGCACTTTGAGAAGGAATTGTCCACTCTAGTGAGTATGATTCATGCCTAGAGGAATGACCTCCATTAACACTAGAAGTCCCAGAAATTTTGAGCTTCCCCCTGAAGTCCCGAAAGAGGGTCAAATGACCCTTAGCCCAAACTGAATAGAACTAGCTAGAAGCTAAATGGTTAACTCAATCGAGAACAACAACCTTCTGTGGTGCGACAGTAATGGCCTTAATTACAGAACAAAAGACGGTGATTAGAGGATGTTAGCTAAAATCCTTCAGGTCATTCGACCAGTCTTTCGGTTCCAAAGGTAGAAATGTTAAATGACCCCTCTCTGGGACTTCTAGTGTTAATAAAGTATATAGATGACTTTACACTAAATGACGACAAAATAGTAACAAGTTGCTCTTTGCTGAAGTGACAGTTTATTGGTTTCTGACCAATGAAGACAGACAAATATCCGACCGTAGGCCTTGCTGGTCTTTGTCTAGGCTGTCAATGGAGTGGAGTGGATGCCGGACTTGGTCATACATCGAGTGATTGCCGACATGTTTACGCAAACCAACAATCTTCAAATGAGGATTCTAGCAAATGCTTTGTTCTCCCTTAGTATTGACTCATCTAAATGGGTCTTAAAGATCAGCATATGTGCACCTTTAGGGTAAGAAAAAGTAATTTGCAAAATGGTGAAATGCGTTATTTTGTGTTAGAATACACTGGTCAACACTTTTCTATCCAGACTAATGAACCTTTTAAGTTATTTCATCATAAAACAGCACGTTAAAGCAGCAGAAAAATAATATTCATCACATGCAGACCTACACAGTATACAGTTTTAACTCCACACTGGAAATTAGAGCATTCTAAATATTCTTCAATTCCCAGAGCCAATTATTGTATACTTTTCCTGAACATGCAACTGATCAATTTTGTTAGTCAATTGATTTGCATCAGTTAAGGGCAATGCACTTTGTCAAAAATGTGCATTTTTTTTTACTTAAGAGGTTTCTAGTTACTTATCTCATCTTGCTGAGGCTATTTCCCATTTGTCTTTATTAAAATATGTTTACCAGAATATATGAAGTGTATTCCGCCCAGGCAAGATGTCCTATTAGTTAAAGCAAGGCGAACGTTATAAGATTAATAGCTTTCTTGAGCTTAAATTAGTTTGTCAGCATCTGTCTGGACTTTAAGCCAGGACCAAAGGATGTTGCATCGAGATCGTAATGGACTTTCCCCTTTAACTAAACGGAACTACTGTAATTTTATTTCTATAACAAGAGTACATCTAAAGAGGCTCATTATTGGCTTCATTAGATATGTTACTTGCATCAGTGGCTGTAGTTACTGTTATAATGGGAGAGAGGTTAACACAGCATATTTTTTACATATTATATGGCACAAAGCTTAAAGTAGCCAAAGGTTTATGGAGATGTAATTGGTAGTTAGTGTGAAATTTGTAAGACAAATAGACAATACCTAGACTAACCCCTATAATCCTCTCCTTTACTGTTTTACAGCCACCAAAGGGCCTCATTAAAACAGGAGTATGTATCTTGGTGAAAAGATACAGTGCTTATAGTGCCCAAATGTGACAGAAAATCTGCATTTTGTAAATCTGACACCTTTGATAGATTATACAGTGTGAATAATTGCTTCTGAGCATTATGATAACGCTTAAGGTTCTTTTCTGAATCCAACTGTGCTTTATTCACTAGATGTAACAATGTGTAAAAGAGCGTGTGGGATAAAATGAGCCTTGGACGATGAAAATGAACATTTTCACTGTACAAATTTTTACCTTGAGATATAAAAATGAGTATTGTAATTGCCATTAGAAAAAAAAATTCTTTCAAATACAATTAATAAATATTTAGTGATTGTTTCTTTAATAAATGTAACGTTTTAATAAAATGTTCTTTAAAAAAACACAAAATTCTTTATTCATAGAGAGATTAATCAGAGAGAAATTAAAGTTTAGGACACAGTTATAAGTGTTTAGAAAGAGAAATTCACATACAGGTTTTGGACTAGAAAACCTTGACTAAGCGTGGCTTCACACTTGCGTTTGTGAACGCTGCATATGTTGCGCATGCGTATACGCAGGTACAAACACATGCCAACACATGCAAACGCTGTGTATTTTGTCCGCAAACAGATGCACAATCCTTAATAAAAACGCAGCGTTCGCTTGCGTTTGCATGCGTTTTCAGCCTGCATGCGTTAAAGAAATGTTTACCATTTTTCACCTTTCAAGCTACTTTTGTTTACTAGGCACGCCCATGGGGAGTGGCTTAAGGGCAAGGTATCAATAGACCCTGCCCAGTGTCAAAAAATCTTTCTATGCAGCTGCTCACAGAGGCAAGATGAATCTCGGCTTTGAGAGCTTCTATGCAGATCTGGATTTATCCATGAAGATGGCAGTTTCGTTTGATATTGCTTGTGAAGAAGAAAGTCGAAGAGAAAGACGGAGAAGAAGACGTCATCGTCGTCGTGTCTGGCAACACCCCATCGTGGAGCTTCGAGAGACCCGCGGAGTCTACCACTCGTTGTACCATGAACTTGGAGAGGACCCAGAAAAGTTGTACGACTTCACCAGGATGTCCCCAGACAGCTTCGATGATTTGCTGTGACGTGTGCAAGGATCGATCACCAGGCAGGACACCCAGCTTCGTCGTTCCATTCCTGCAGAGGTGACCCTGCGGTACGTATCTTTTTAAAACCAAACACCGGTAAAATGTGTCACTTATTTATTGTTTGAAGACACAATTGATCAGGTTGTGAAAGCGTGCATTGTCCTTAAACAATTTTATACAAGTCAGAGTAAAACACCATGTTGACCTCTTTCAAGCAACTTGGAAGAATACCAAGACTACAACCTGAGGACAAGCGTTGAAGTCGGCAACATGAGGGACAGGTTTGCATCCTATTTTGTTTCTGAAAATGGACGTCTGGCCTGGCAGGACAATATGGTTTAACTAGTAAAAAGGCCCGATGCAATTGCATCGGGAGCGCGGTGAAATGAATTGTGTGTATACAGGCGGGTGAGTGGCTAGCAGAGTATACATGGGGCTCTGTGGGTAGCAGACTATACAGGCGGGTCTGTGGGTAGCAGAGTATACAGACTGCTCTGAGGGTAGCAGTTTATACAGGCGGCTCTCTGGGTAGAAAAGTATACAGGCGGCTCTGTGGGTAGCAGAGTATACAGACTGCTCTGTGGGTAGCAGACTATACAGGCGGGTCTGTGGGTAGCAGAGTATACAGGCAGCTCTGTGGGTAGCAGAGTATACAGGCGGCTGTGTGGGTAGGAGAGTATACAGGCGGCTCTGTGGGTGTCAGAGTATAGAGGGGGCTCTGTGGATAGCAGAGTATGATGTGGCGGGAGGCTGGAGGAGTGAGGGGAGCAGAGGCTGGAGGGGTGAGGAGAGCAGAGGCTGGAGTGGTGAGGAGAGGTCCAGATGGAGGGGTGAGGAGAGGTCTGGCTGGAGGGGTGAGGAGAGATGCGGCTGGAGGGGTGACATCACCGCTCGGCGGCAGGATGTGGCTGCGTGCTGGGGCTGATCGCAGCCCCAGTCACACGGCATTGTCGTCTGCGGCGGGTTGGGTGATGCAGAGAGGGATCAGTTCTTGCCCTCAGGTCACACATGTGACCTGAGCAGAAGGAGCGGATTGGGCGGTGTGTGGTAAAGACAGGACGGTCATCCGATTGGTCTAGGACGCCAAGTCCTGGGCATTGGGATGGGCGTCCTGTGTGTACAACACAGCGCCCAATCCGTTTGCAGGGGCAGGCAATGGGAGTGAGCGGGGCGTGTCAGGCTTTGCAGGCTGATACGGTCCGCTCACTCCCATTGGCTGTTGCCGGCCACAGGACGACGTCCCTGGCTCCCGGCACCCGGCCACAGCCCGTAGACCGCTACTCCACCAGCATGGCGACATTGATAGCCCAGCGGTGAGAGAGTGGCGAGGGGCGGAAGGCTCCGGCGGCATCCGGGCAGCATGGACCTCGCGGAGGGCGCGAGGGCGGTGGCGATGGAGCGGGGCCGACGGTTGGCAGGATGGCAGCGGTGTCAGGTAGTGCGGCTGAGGATGGAGGAGGGTGAGAGGCTGGAGGAGGCTGTGAGGCTGGAGGAGGCTGTGAGGATGGGGAGTCTGTGAGGCTGGAGGAGGCTGTGAGGATGGGGAGGCTGTGAGGCTGGAGGAGGCTGTGAGGCTGTAGGAGGCTGTGAGGATGGGGAGGCTGTGAGGCTGGAGGAGGCTGTGAGGATGGGGAGGCTGTGAGGCTGGAGGAGGCTGTGAGGCTGTAGGAGGCTGTGAGGATGGGGAGGCTGTGAGGCTGGAGGAGGCTGTGAGGATGGGGAGGCTGTGAGGCTGGAGGAGGCTGTGAGGCTGGAGGAGGCTGTGAGGATGGGGAGGCTATGAGGCTGGAGGAGGATGTGAGGCTGGAGGAGACTGTGAGGCTGGAGGAGGCCGTGAGGATGGGGAGACTGTGAGGATGGGGAGGCTGTGAGGCTGGAGGAGGCTGTGAGACTGAAGGAGGCTGTGAGGATGGGGAGGCTGTGAGGCTGGAGGAGGCTGTGAGGATGGAGGAGGCTGTGAGACTGAAGGAGGCTGTGAGGATGGGGAGGCTGTGAGGATGGGGAGGCTGTGAGGCTGGAGGAGGCTGTGAGGCTGGAGGAGGCTGTGAGGCTGGAGGAGGCTGTGAGGATGGGGAGGCTGTGAGGCTGGAGGAGGCTGTGAGGATGGGGAGGCTGTGAGGCTGGAGGAGGCTGTGAGGCTGGGGAGGCTGTGAGGCTGGAGGAGACTGTGAGGCTGGAGGAGGCAGTGAGGATGGGGAGGCTGTGAGGCTGGAGGAGGCTGTGAGGCTGGAGGAGGGTGTGAGGCTGGAGGAGGGTGTGAGGATGGGGAGGCTGTGAGGCTGGAGGAGGCTGTGAGGCTGGAGGAGGGTGTGAGGATGGGGAGGCTGTGAGGCTGGAGGAGGGTGTGAGGCTGGAGGAGGCTGTGAGGATGGGGAGGCTGTGAGGCTGGAGGAGGGTGTGAGGCTGTAGGAGGCTGTGAGGATGGGGAGGCTGTGAGGCTGGAGGAGGCTGTAGGAGGCAGTGAGGATGGGGAGGCTGTGAGTCTGGAGGAGACTGTGAGGCTGGAGGAGACTGTGAGGCTGGAGGAGACTGAGGCTGGAGGAGGCAGTGAGGATGGGGAGGCTGTGAGGCTGGAGGAGACATTTACTGTACTGAGCATGCTCAGTACAGTAAAAGGTCTCCAAACAGGAAGGCAGGGGTTAAAAAAAAAAAAAAAAGTTAATGCTCACCTCTCCCCGAGCCCCCGTCGTCTCCTGCCGTCTTCCTCCAGGCTTCCTCCAAGCTTCCGGTGGCTGCCGCAGGCTCCCAGTGTCTGCAGAGCTGTTCTAGTGCAGTTCAGGACCTGCAATGATGTCACAGTCACGTGACACCAGGTTACCATGGAGTAACCTGGTGTCACGTGACTGTGACATCACCACAGGTCCTTGACTGCAGTAGAAGAGCTCTGCAGACACTCGGAGCCTGCGGCAGCCACCGGAAGCTTGGAGGAAGACGGCAGGAGACGGCAGGGGCTCGAGGAGAGGTGAGCATTAACTTTTTTTTTTTTTTTTTTTTACAGTAGTGCGGGTCTGCGGCTCGTGATGACGCTGCGCGTCATCACTCGCAGTCCCGCAAAGCATGTTGGGATTCGGCGACAACGCCCGAATTCCCAACTGCGGATTATATAAGTAGATTATGTTTGGTTCTATTAAATGTTTAACTACTAAAATTTTGATTACATAAGTATTATTGTACAATATGTTGATTTGGGAGTAATAAAGCTTTAGGCCCTTAAATCATATCCCTACCCTAAAAGTATTACTATACCTATCTGTTTTGGATAATTAACTTGCTTGTTTCTTTGTGTAATGTTACTGATATCTGTATATAGTACAATGTTGTGTTGTTTTTATTGAAGTTTGTATGGTCAACAGCATTTTGGTGCCAAAGATATTTCATTGAATTTAGGGTAACTTAGGGGTGCTGATTCTGAATATGTCATCAGTTTTGCCAGATTGGCTCAAGTTTTTGAGATTTTTCGTAAAATGTGTACAAAAAAAGACGTTTTTTGCTACTTTTTTAACGAAGTCTGTTATGTTTCTTCTATGTTTTGTCAGTGTATATTCACCACAAATGTAACAGAATGAGTCTGGATCGTTAAGACAACTTCTTCTTGATGAGTTCATGCTTTTCACTGGAAAACAGACAACAACATAAAGTTAGTGCAAAAAGTCAAGCTATGAACAAACTTTTAGAACACTAATTAACACAAAACTATATTGAGAACTGCTCAGTTCAAGTACTAATCCAAAGAAATTAATGAGATGATGCGTCGCATTTACCAACAAGTGCTATAAATAAGATACCAAAAATCTCAAAAACTTGAGCCAATCTGGCAAAACTGATAGCATATTCAGAATCAGCACCCCAAAAATACCCCAAATTCATTAAAATATTTTGGGCACCAGAAAAAAAATTTTTTTCTGTTGACCTGTGTTATTGTTGAAATTCAAGTTGGTTTGGTTTGTGTAATCGTATTCAATTCTCAGTTTGATCCAGGATCAGTATCGGACTTTAAAAAAGAAGTCTAGGAACAATTTTTTTTGATCCAACATCCTCAATTGGCAAGCTTTGGACCTTGGATTTTTTTTATACCTTCCTCTGGATCAAACTTTGTTAAAGTTCCTAAAAAATAAAACTTATAAAACTATCAATGTTGTCTTCCCTTCATTAATTAACTACATGCTGTTCCAATTGCAACGTATCGGTTATTATACAATATGTTTGTTGTATATTCTCTATACATCCAAACAATAAATTGAGTAGGTGGGGTATCTTGTGCACTGTGGGGAGGACATGCTGCATTAGTAATTTTGTGTTACTCATATTTCATCGGTTTTGGAGAGTTTCTATACCACAAATACAATTGCACCAATAAACTGCTTTTCTTATAGATGCTTTTATTATTTCATCAAAGATTAAAATTGCAGATATAAAGTGCTCAAGACATAATAAAATTCTTAGAATTACATGGAACTGGATGAGAGGACATTGAGGGGTTAAAGTCCTACTCCAAACACAATAGGACAAAACATGGTAGTCTTTTCAAACAAAGATTCTGTGATACAGAGACATGCATAATTAGATTTGAGGGCTTTAACCCAAGGTATATAGAAGTTCCAGTTTATAGTCCCTTCTCATTATACCGATAACTAAGTCCCCTAGAGGTCATCCAGGCACACAGGCACTTTGCATGGGTAAGCATGAAACCAAAAATTATGTGATGTTACTCTAGATAATGGAGGTCTTGAGATAGCAATTGATTAGTTATCAGTATAATGAGATTTTCACTTGAGAAAGACATGTGTGCACGTCGAAATGCATCGTGGGTTTTGAGAGCCTTAAGCTTGAATAATTATAACTGCAATTATTTTAATAAAGTCCGGAAAAGAAGCCAGCATCAGAGATCTTCCTTACCTCAGCGCCCAAACATACATCACGCTTCCATCTTTTTGTATCGCTTGTGCAGTAAGGCTAGGGTCACATTTGCGTGTCACTAACCATAGCCCTGTGATTCATCACCCTATCATTTGTGAGACACTTCAGAGTTGTTTTTACCATACAGCGAGATTTGTTTGGCTACCCTATCAGCCATTGTGTACATTAAAAGGCACACTATGACCCCAACAATTCTGAGTCTATATTGAAATGTCAACTTGGACTACCACTGTATAGCTGTACGTCCTTTTTTTGTGTTTGTTTATGGGCGTACCTTGTGTTCATAGACAACCAATAAAGGCATAGTCAGTACGTTTGATGTACGGTAATAAAAGAAAATTGTTGTTAATTCATTTTTAGTAATGAACCCTTGTTTAATATATCATACAAATTATGAATAGCAAAAGTGAGTGAACACTTAAAATAAAACCAAAACCGGACTATTAAACTTATCAGTAATAAAAAAAACCTTTCCAACTGTATAAATACATTACAGTTACCATATTATGAATACCCTAATATGTAATGTTTATAGGCAAGAAATCAAACAATTTTTGATAAACCAAAAAAGTTTATTGACACAATCATGCATGTAATCAAACTTTTCAAATTACATGAAAAATGTTTTTAATATAAACCCGGCAACATATTTTACAATGGTGTGTAAGTCATTGTACTCACGCTCCTCGTGTTGCTGTTGGTTCTGGTGTTGGGTACATGTTGATGTTCGTGAACAACGTTTGGTGAAATAGTGGGATGAGGACTTTGAGCATGAACACCAATATTAGAAACAAAGTGACAGATACTAGAGTTCAGTTGTGGGAGAGGACTGAACGTAGGAGACCCAATATTTTCCAATCTCGAAGCAGTACATACAGTAGGAGTTGAGGTTAAACTATCATTTGACGATAGACCAAGTTTATCCAAGAAACCAGAAGGGACATTTGAAGGTAAAGATACATTGGATAGGAGGGAGATATTGGAAGGGACAGACAGAGCTGAAAGTTTAGAGACATGAAGTAACGAGATATTAGCGGGTGAAGTTCAAGGTGGTTATAGTGGTGCAGGTTTTTTTAATTTTTTTTGGGCGACCAACTTTTTTGGCAGATACTGCAGCTGGAACTGGCTGTGCTGAGGGGTCCAGATTTTTTGTGAAAAAACATTGGTATCAGACGCACTGGTTTTGACAGTTCGCTTGCGCTTTACTTTTAAGGGCCTTATTGGCGTGCTGGTTTCTGGTCCTTGTGTTTCCAGTGTCCGAGCTTGAATTTTGGTGTTCTTTGCAACCGTTGTACTACCGCCATAAGTCACAGAAGGGACAGCTGTTGATGCTGGAGGACATGTTGCTGTTGCCAATGTGTTGGTGGATTGGTCAAAGATACCATGCAGTACAGAGGATGCTGAAGTGAACGCCGCACGTGATTCTTGTAGTGAAGTTTCTGAAGTACTACTACCATGAGGCAGCTGCGATGACGAAGTGTGTAGCGCTGTGTAGCTTGGTACCTCAGGTACGATGTCCATTGGTGGTGGTGGCGGCAAGTTGGTGTGTTGGAAAACTTGTTCCTTGATGTCGTTGTGATGCAGTTTGCCACTGAGTCTGTGTTGGGGTGGATTGGGAGACTTGCACATTATTCAGTGGCTGGTTGTAGAAGCCATGTTGCTGGGTTCGGTAAGGCAGCTGTTGTAGCTGTTGCTGCTGCTACTGCTGTTGTTGTTGCTGATGCTGGACTGCCAGTCTAAAACCACCCTGACAGGCAGTCATGACATCAATCTGGAACTCAGGTGATAAGGTATCCGTCACACACTTTTCCATACAAGAAAAAAAATGTTGTGCCGGTCTTGTTAGGTCGGCTTCCAGGCGGTGGAGTCGGCTGTTAAGTTCGCAGAAAAGAGTGTTCATATTCTGAAACCCTTTTTCTATGCAGTTACCAAGGCGACTCAAAGCTTCCTGGAAGTTCGAGCTTAAGTGCAAAAACACAGGCTTGATGTTTAAAAATGGACATGCTTGTGTTTATGATAACCAACAAAGTATACTTAAAAACATACACTTAAATTTGGTCTTTCGGCATTGTCAAGTTCATCACGAAGACTCTGGGATGAATCTTGGTCAGTATCTTCTTGATCACCTTCAGCAGAGAAATACTTAAAGTACTGAAAGAAACATCTATTATATAATCACGAATGGGATTTTTGCCCCTTTTGAGTCCGCTCACGCTGCGAGTCAATGTCGTCATGTGGATACGCCCGAAGCATTGGCCGCGCAGCGGCCATTGCGAGCAGTTCTAAGGCGACTCGCTATGCCCGCGCAGCGGGCATGGCGAGTCGCCTTAGCAGCGCGAAGCATTGGCCGTGAAGCGGCCATTGCGAGTCAGAGACTCGCTCTGCTAGAATCCCGATCGGGCACCCAGCTAGTAATCCATAAAAAACTGTATTCCTCCACCTTGCCATAAATTGCAATTTATAAATGTGTACTATATCCTTACATGTTCACTTTCTTGGTCAAACTGTTCAGGGGGCACATATTCACTTTCATCAGACATTTTTGATAGGTCAGCACAAACAAAAGGCAGCAGCAGCAGACAGCTCCAACAAGCTATGCCCAGAACAACAGTGAGCACCAGGAACCAGCAACACAATCACCAAGAAGACACAGCAGGTAACAGCTACAGCACAGCAGAGGATCTGACTTGGCAGAAAACCTTCACAAACTGTCAAGGAAGACAAAAACAACACAATGCTATGCGTTGTAAGTTTCAAGGAGGTGGAGACCTATGCAAAAGAAATGGTTATTGCTATGACAGTTTGCGATTGAATCAATCTTCTGGACAAAGTACCTCAGGTCCGTGCTGCTGCCAGATGGATACAAAAGACACCAGAAACAACAGGATGTCTGGATCAAAGTAATGACTTGCTTTATTTTCCGACGCGTTTCAGAGCCATATACCAAGCTCCTTCCTCAGAGAACATCAGTGATAAAGTTTTTAAAAACCTGTAAAAAAGTACACGTTTGGTATCGCTGCGTTCAGAATCACCCGATCTATCAAGATATAAAATTAAATAATGAGAGCCCTAAACTGTGTAACGGAAAAAAATGGTCCAACCGCCAAAATTACAGTTTTTTAGTCGCCCCAACATTGCTATAAAATACGATAATGGGCGATCAAAACAGCGCATCCACCCAAAAAAGGTATCATTAAAAAGGTCAGCTCAAGATGCAAAAATAAGCCATCACACAGTTCCAGATCCCGAAAAATGAGAACACTATGGGTCGCAAAATATGACACAAAAAGTGCGTTTTTTCCCCACTTTTTTTTTCCACCACTTAGATACCACTAAAGGTATACATGTTTGGTATCTACAAACTCGTTCCGACCTTAGGCATCACAATGTCAAGTCAGTTTTACCATATAGTGAACATGGCGGCTAAAAAAATACAAAAAACAAACATGTGATTGCCCTTTTTTGCAATTTCACCGCACTTGGAATTTATTTGCAATTTCCTTGTACACTATATGGTAAAATAAATGATAGCATCTGAAAGTACAACTTGACCCCCAAAAACCAAGCCATCATATGTCTATATTGACAGAAAAATAAAAAAGTTATGGCTCTTGGAAGCAAAAAACGAAAATGAAAAACGAAAAATTCCCGGGTCATGAAGGGGTTAATCACAGCTTTCATGCGTCTTGGCATGCTTTCCACCAGTCTTTCACAATGCTTTTGGGTGACCTTATGCCCATCCTGGCTCAAAAATGTAAGCAATTCTTTTTGGTTAATGACTTATGACTATCCATCTTCCACTTGATAACATTCCAGAGGTTTTCAATGGGGTTCAGGTCTCGAAATTGGGCTGGCAATGACAGGGTCTTGATGTGTTGCTCCTTCATTCACACATTGATTGATCTAGTTGTATGACATGGGGCATTGTTCTGCAGGAAAAAAACTGTATTCAGAGTTGGGGAACATTGCCTGAGCAGAAGGAAGCAAGTGTTTTTCAAAGATAACCTTGTATGCGACTTGATTCATACGTCCTTCACAAAGATTAACCTGTCTTGCTGAAGCATCCCAGTTCATCACTGATCCTCCACCATATTTAACAGTGGGTACAAGACACTGTGACTTGTACGTCTCTCCAGGTCTCTGGCTAACCATTAGATGACCAGGTATTGGGCAAAGCTTAAAATTAGACTCATCAGAGAAGATTACCTTACTCCTATCCTCTATTGTCCAATAGACAATGTGTTTGGCAAACTTCAGCCTAGCTCTCATTTGCTTCTCATTGATGAAAGGCTTTTTTCTAGCTTTATATTATTTGAGCTCTGCCTCTAGGAGCCTGTTATAAACTGTTCTTGCCATGCACTTCACCCCAGCTGCCATTTGCCATTTCTTTTGTAGGTCACTTGATGTTATCCTGTGGTTGCTGAGTGACATTCAGATAAGATGACAGTCATCCTGATCAGTGGAGAGTCGCTTTTGCTCTCTGTTAGTCTGTAGCTTTGTTGTCCCCAATGTCTGCCACATGACCTTGTTGTAATGGACTGCCGTTTTTGAAATTTTAAAGATGGAGGCAACATGGTGCTCACTGTATCCCTCTACTAGTAAAGCCAGAAATGAGTCGTTCTTTTCCTCACTTAAGACTTTTCTTTTCAACTCCTTTGGCACGGTTAAAAGATATTTTTTTCATTCAAATTTAATTTTGAGCTACTCCTAGCACTTGTTTTGCCATGCAGCTTGTCCTATTACAAGAAGATTGTGAAAATCACAGCAGTGTTTTTTATACTTTCCCTCATTAAATAAGATTTGGTTCAGGTGATCACCTAATCAGAAGCACATTAAGTGGAATGAGGAGAACTTTGGTTGGAATTTAAATGACACTGGAATGCAATGGCTGTCAGACATGTAGAGAAGGTGATTTTTAGAAAACTGTGCAGTGGTCTCTTAATGTTTTTCAGAGCTGTATATTTTCATCTTCTACGTTTTTAAAATTATAAAAAGGAAAATGGGCCAATGCATGCATTTTGACACCCTGCATGGTTAGCACCTAGTAGCACCCCCTTTTGCAAATATCACAGCTTGTAAATGCTCTTGGTAGCCAGCAAAGAGTCTTTTAATTCTTCTTTGAGGTTTTTCATCCATTCTTCTAAGGACAAGTCTTCCAGTTCTGTGAGATTCCTGGGTCGTCTTGTATGCATGTCTCTTTTGAGGTCTAGCCACAGATTTTCTTTTCTTTTCAATGGTCTTTTTATTGAAAAGGCATACAACATAACAAGGTAGCTAGTAACAGCTAGTGCATCATAAAATAAACAATTGGCATTGCAAATGGAATAAATGATAAGATAGCTGTCACATCTAAATACACCCATTATTTAAAGGCTATAGTGGCATTGCACTGTGTCTAACTTTGGAGTCTTATAAATCTTCACTTTAACAGATTTAGAAGTCCAAGTAAAACTTAAACAGACTTAAGTGTTCATCAAAAATTAGGTAAACATTGTTTTGCCCAAAAGAAGAGAGAAGAGAAGGAGATAGGGTAAAGTAAAAAAAAGGAAGATGGGAATAAATATGGGACAAAGAGGGGGGAGAGGGGAGGGGCACGTAGATTACCAAAGCCAAGTGACATTTTCTAGATGGGTTTCATTAATCCTGAGCAGTCCGATGACTTGACCTAAACTGGATCCAAGGGAACCAATTTTATCTAAATGCCACCTGTAGGAAGAAAACTGAGGCCACAATTTCGGCCACATGGTTCAGTAAGTCTACTTTTTCGTATAGTTGTTTATTTGTGGGTGTGTTGACTGACTTCCAGAATGTAGGGATTAGAAGCTTTACAGCTGCGAGTATGTTTTGTGCAAGGTAAAACGTGCTTTTATGTTCAGGCCAAACAGGGAGATTCAGTAGTGCCTTCTCCGGTGTTGGGTTAGTTGCCTTATTCAACACTGTTTGAATGAAGGACTCCACATTCTGCCAATATTGGCAAAGTATTGTGCAAGACCACCATGTATGTAGGTAGTTCCCAGTAGCTTCCCCACACCTCCAACAGCGAGGCGGCATACATGCCGGCCACCGACTACTTTGCTGTGGCGTGATGTACCACCTGGAAAGGATTTTAAAATAATTCTTCTGAGCCTTCATGCATTGCGTTGGACTATGTGAATGCTTATAGATGTGAAGTATTTGCGAATGGGTAAACTTGTACCCCAGATCAATCCCCTAATGTGAGATGAAAGCCCTTTTGGGGCATGAGTCTGTGGAAAGTAATTATTGATAGATAGTGGAAAATATTTTTTTGGGTCTTAATACCCTTCACATAAGCTTTCATATGCTGTTAGGGGTGCGTGAAGTCTTCAATGATTCCCTAATTTAGCCATATTGGATGAAATTCAGGTTCGAGAGTCCCTGTATCTGATGGAGTCCTGAAAGCGAGAGGAGTGCCCCATCTGCCATCAATTGGTCTATAGAGACATTGACAAGTCATTGCGTGCCACCCGTATCTCTGCCCGGAAGGTCGAGAGAGTTGATATGAAAGTTTAAGCAGTGGGGATGGGTAGAGGGCAAGAGTAGAGAGAACCCCATGACCACACTTTTGGTGTGGCTTTGGTATGTATGTTGGGGAGGTGCTTGTTTTCTTTTCTGCATAGGTCAGAAGAAAGGAGCGGAAAGGTCAGGGTGATAGAGCTTCCTCTACTTTAATTAATTGTCTATCTCGAAATCCCATTATGATAGCAATGGTCCTGGAGAGAAGGGCCGCCTGATAGTATTTCCTGATGTCTGGTGCTCCCATACCTCCTCTCATTTTTGAAAGCGTCAAGGTGTCGGAGGATATGCGGGGGTTCTTGTGTTGCCATATATATCTAAAGAAAAGAGAGTTAACTCTGGAGAGAAAGGATGTTGAAATAGTAATTGGGAGCACCTGAAACATATATGTGAACTCAAGCAGAATCAAACTTTTTAATAGGTTTTTACTGCCTTTCCAAGATAAGTATGAATCCTTCCATGTCTTTATGGGTTTATCTGGAGGAAACACAGAAAATGATTTGGCTTCCCACACCTATTAATAGAGGCCATAATGGCAATGTATAAACACCACACAGCCTGTAATGGGATTAATGATTCACTCACTGACACGTTCAAAAATAAAAATGGCACACGTCAAGGCTGCCGCTGTCCTCATTGCTTTTTGTACTTGCAATGGAACCCCTACTAAGCACTATCCAGCAAAACCAGGAGATAGGGGCATCAGAATCAACAAGACACACTTTAAAACTGCAGCCTTTGCGGATGACCTCCTGATCCTGATGACCAAACTGCTGACAGGTTTTCCGGCCTTAGTGGGGCTTCTTGACCAATATCTTAGCCTTTCTAATTTTTAGGTGAACATGTCCAAATCTTAGGCATTAGATTGGAATATCCCCTCTACCACCCTGGCGAAGTTAAAAACCCTTTATTCCTTCGCTTGGCCTTAACGTTACATCACGTACCTGGGGATGAAATTGGGCAGAACTGAGAAAGAATTATTTCAACTAAATATTCTCTCTTAGCCACAGATTTTCAATGATGTTCATATCAAAGGACCATGAAGGCCATTGAAAAACCTTCAGCTTGCACCTGTTAAGGTAGTTTACCCAGACCAGACAAAGTGGGATTCCAGCCCAACCGAAGTCTTCCACCTGGAGTTCTGAAAATAACCCTTCCAAGTACATCGTAGCACCTCAAACATAGTTTGTTGGGCAGAGTTGGGCCGATTCCCCTTATGGCTAACTATAAACAAGAGGACGCTATCACATCAGGCACACATACAGAGCAGCAACCCCAGCTCCTACCATCAAAAAGCCCTACTGAGCCAAAGCTCAGAGAGAGCCGTAAACCCAAGCAGCCAGTCCTGCCAAAGTCAGCAGCACACTCTGACAAAAGCCGAAATAAAGAAGATCTCAGAGAGCTGCAAGATGCAACATACAAAGGGTTGGCAGAGTGAATTAGAGAACTCATAGAAACTCACCATCTACCTGTCACTGCAGTGGGACTATACTCTAGCCCCATATCTGGAGAGGTTACATCACCCCAAAGACAGGCAGGCCTTGAGTCTGTATAGGCTGAGTGCCCACAGTCTAGAGGTGGAAACAAGGCAGCACCAACAGATATGCAAGCCAAGAGAAAACAGACTGTGCCAGCACTTCCAGCAGGGGGCGCTGGAAGACAAGGCATACTTTTTGCTTCACTGCAACAGATACTCAGTAGTGAGGGCCACCCACTTCCAGAGACTTTCCATTCATAACCTAGACTTCCCATCCATGGACGAGAAGAGGAAACTCTACATCCTACTGGGGGAAGAGGAATCAACAGTGGAGATCGCTGCCCAATACATCACCATATGTCATAAGCTGAGAGGAACTTAAAACTCCCAAATGGACTACATTTTCCCAAATTGTGCCCCCAACACCCCATTCCCACAATCCCCGATCCCCTCTCCATTCACATTTATTTTTCTTGTTTTGGCAACACTAAATTTATTTTGGTCCTGCCAATAAAGTCTATTTGAGTTTGAGTTATTGTGGATTTTGATGTGTGTTTAGGATCATTATCCATTTGTAGAAGCCATCCTCTTTTCAACGTCAGCTTTTTTACTGATGTTGTATTGTTTGCATCAAGACTTTGTTGAAAGTTCATTGAATCCATTCTTTCCTCTACATATGAAATGTTCCCATTGGCTGCAACACAACCCCAAAGCATAGTTGATCCAACACTATGCTTAATGGTTGGTGAGATGTTCTTTTCCTGAAATTCTGTATCCTTTTTTCTCCACACATACCTTTGGTTATTGTGGCCAAGGAGTTCTATTTTAAATTCATTCCTCCACATGTGCATGAAAAGTCAATCAGACAGCTCTATCCACTCTGCGTACAAGAGATCACAGTGGGCAGAAGTAAAGTAAAACTCCAATTTCCTTTTAATTTGTCTCTGCTTCGTTGAGATGGATCTAACCTAACAACAGGCAGTAGATAGCAAGATACAAAGATGATAGACACAAAGTGTCTGGAATTTTAATTAATTCTTATAGGGGTAAGACAACATTTTCTGTAACTTGTTACAGTTTTACTGTATAGCATACAAGCAACCAGATGGAAATAAGTTTTATCAAATATCAGTGACTATTTAACCAAAAAGGAAAAAAGAAATTATTATATACACTGTACAGTTTTCCCAGATCAGTTAAAAAGAAGTGAAAAATTCTATGGCAGCCTTCTAGAAAAACTCCATTAGGATACACTTTTGATCACTTTGAAGCACTACAGGTGCATTTCAAGGAATTAGAATGTCATCAAAAAGTTACAGTAATTTTTTTCAGTAATTGATTATAAAAGTGAAACACATATATTGTGGACCTGTAGAAGCGCCAAGTCGGCGTGAAACGGTCACCGTCGTCCTGCACCTCACTCCCTCCCTGCTTGTTCACCTCATGGACTTTTAACAAATAAAGCCGCAACTGTATTTCATCCAGCTTGGGTGCCGCTCTCTTTATAATTGAACACATATATTATATAGAGTCATTCAAAGAGATCTATTTCAAGATTTAATTTATGTAAATGTTGATGATTATGGCTTAAAGCCAATGAAAACCCAAAGATCATTATCTCAGAAACTTAAAATAGGGTGGATGAAAGGTTAAAAGCCATGCTGCCGTATACCATGAGACATCAAAGGGTGAATATAATATTGATTTATTAGTCAGCTCAGTTCGGGCTCCCTAAAACACCGTGAAACATGGCAATATGATATTGATTTGTCTTGAGGAAGCGACAAGGAGCCATGAAACGCGTTGACTAATAAATCAATATTATATTTACTCTTTGATGTCTGGTGGAATACAGCAGCAAGGTTTTTAACCCGTCATCCTCTGTACTCTGTATGCACCACACTGGGGACCACGGCAGCCATGATATGCTTTTACAGTGGTTGTGACTCTCACATCCACACAAGGTGAATCCTCTGATACCTATTAGGTAATATTTTATCTCTCAGACCCTTCATCCTCCCTACTTTAATTCATTGAGATAATGACCTCTGGGTTTTCATTGGGTGTAAGCTGTAATCATCAACATTAACAGAAATAAACACTTGAAATAGATCATTCTGTTTGTAGTGCCTCTATATAATATATGCGTTTCACTTTATCTATTGAATTAGTGAACTAAATTAACTTTTTGTTGATAGTCTAATGCATTGAGATGCATCTGTGTATTCCCTAAGCTCACATTTATACATTTTATTTACTGGTAGCTGTTGCGCCACAGTATTTTACCTAGCGACCAGATGTTAAAAGCTTGACAATGCAAATGTATATATTTGTATATATTAGCTAAATATGTGGTTTGGAGATGACCTCAGCCAGTAGTGATTTGTGCTATTTCTTCCGATATGCACATGTGGTTTATAACACATATTTTTGGTTTTCAAAAGGATACAGTCCTAAGAGTTCTCCAACCACAACATACAAATATGTGTCTATAAACAGTAGTAAAGTTATGGCTTTCCACACTAGAACTTCATATGGCTATGAGGTGCATCTCCTAATCTGTTTAACTGCACGTTTATTGTGAATTAGTAGGTATATCTTAATGTGAACATGTGGTTATCTCTTAAACCACACATACTCATCATTTAAATAAGTCATTTTAGCAAGATCTTAAACTAAAAATAAACTTTAGATGTAGTCTTAGTATGACAGTATTACTTTCTGCTTTATTTCCAATAGTATTAATTTCCCTAAAATTGGTACCAACTAGTAGATTACAATAAGTAATCCTGTATGATTGCTGAACTATGTTAGATTTAGTGTGAACATAAGGGGTGAGCAAACTTTGCTTCTAAGAATCTCTAATTATTCTCCTGATTAAAGTAAGCAGTAGTATTACTGTAGGATCTAAAGTTAGATTTTATATATTAAACTACGATAGTTAAGCTAAAGGCTCTTCTCAAGGGAATTATAGTGTAGAAAGTGGAAAATGTATTTTTCTGCTTGCTTTACAAGGTTATTACAGTTTAACGAGACAAAGTAAATTGTATGACTTGTATATCAATTTCAAGATCTCTGCTCACCCTCAAAGTCTTTCTCAAGCTGTGTTCGTAAGTGTGCCAGTGCGGTATTGTGTGCTGCTTTAAATTGTATGGATGCTTAATGGACAACTTAGTTTCTCTACATTCGGATGCAGGCTGAAACTTGTAGTCGTCCATATGCTCCAAATCTATGCATCTGCGTGGATTATAAAGTCACATAAATATCTGCAACTGACCACCATTGGAAAAAAAAATATTAATTACATTACACTTTTTATCAGATGAGGAAAATGCATATCAATGTACAGTTTGGACACAACTCTTCATGCAGTAGTTTTCCATGATCCTATTGGAATGTGCACATTGTAGATTGAGACTGAAGGCAGTAAAAACAAACCAGAACACATAGAAACAAGAAGTATAGAAGCATGTATAAAACAAGCAAGTGCATCTGTTAAAAATTCCTAAAAGTACCACAATTTGACTTTGATAACAGCTTCACACCACCTTAGCATTCTGTCAAGCAGTGTCAAAAGGTTATCAACTGGAATGGTCTCCACTGAACAGCTATGCCTCATCAAACATTAATTTGTGGAATTACAGGACTTCAGAATTTGTTTGCCACCATCATCTGTGTTTTGTAGATGCAGTGTTGGTACACAATTTCATATAGTGCTAAACCCTATTCCACTAGTGTTCTAATTCCTAATATCCCAAGAACCACCTTAATTAGAAGAATCAATTGGAAAATATTTTAATATAGACTGTGGCCACCACCAGTAAGGCCTTATATTCAGCATTCTAGAATGCTGTACAATATATAAGCCCCCAGGCCAATCTGTATAACATAAAAAAAATGCTTTTATTATACCTACCTGTGAGGGTGGTCTGGACCAATAGATGTTACTGGCCTTGGTCTGGAACTTCCTTTCTTCTTGTGAATGTCATCTTCTCATCTGTTTCACATGGATGACCCAACCTGTGTCACCCACAAACATTTACTCCTTTGTGCACTTGTGCAAAGTACTGTAATGCGCAGGGAAATATCACAGAAAATCTGAGTAGTGCGTATGCATGGGAATTCTTTGACCTTTCTCTGTGCCTGTGCATTGCAATATTTTGCTCTGACCTCAGCAGGACAGAGAGAAGTGCAAATGCACAGAAGTGCAATGGAGGAGAATGTGTGGGTGATGTAGGATGTGTCACCCACACAAAGGAGAGAAGAGGACAGAATTCACAGGAAGAAAGGAGGCATTGGACCAAGACCATTTTAGAATGCAACATATAAGGCCATACTGGTGGTGGCAGCAGCTTATTTGCCAACATACTGATGACAGGTACACTTTAAGTCATGAAGATCAGTCCATAAGGAAATTGCTTGAACCTTGAAGTCATTCTCAAGTTCAGTCATTAAAACTGTCAATCATTAGCATGTCACTGTTCCCCAAGAGGACTTCTCCAGGAAATAAGACCGTGAATTAGCTGTGCTGTATAGCATACATTTATTTGAGTTATCAACCTCAGAATACACATCAGATAACAACCCTCAAAAATGATGCACAGACATCAAGTAGCAGGCAAACCTCAATATCAGCTGTCCAAAGGAAACTGCAACAAGCAGACCTTTACAGTCAAATTGCTACCAAAAACGTCACTGTTGAAAACTGTAAATAAGAGTAGAGATGATCAAATTTAAGTCAAAATTCTGGAAATCTGTAGTTCCAGGTAAATAAGAACAATCTGTGATTCTATTCATGAGGATCTGAAGAACAAAAGACCAGTGCCATTTTAGACACACTAAACACTCAGTGAGTGGGTTAATGTTGTCACAATTCGCTTCTCTGTCATACATTAGAACAAGAATTTCCATATACATAGCCGAGAGTTGGGAACCACCATGTGAAACCCACTTCAGTAAGCTACTCAAAGACAACCAAATGAGTAGAGATGAGCCACCCCCCTAGTGTTCTAATTCGATTCGATTCGTCGAATTAGTGATTTGTTCGTCGAATGTTCGTCGAATGTTCGCCGAACAACTCGAACCCCATTGAAATCAATGGCAGGCTACAAAAAACACACAGAAAACACCCTCAAAGGGCTCCAAAAGCTGCCAAACTACTGGCAGCTGGCAGATGGGGGCCGATATCGAGGGCTGGAGGTGGCTGGAGAGGCTGAAATCAGAGCGGGAGGTCACGTGGTGCCGCTCATTTGCTATTCATGATATGCACTGCATCCTCCCGTTTCTGAAAAATCCATAAGACAATATAAATAAAAGGGACAGCATCTTTATTAACCCCTCGGCCATGGTGGAAGGGTTAATAAAGAGGCAGTCCCACTCGAACACCGCCCAAAACAGGTCGAATCTGAGATTGGTGAACATTTCGAATCGAACATCGCTCATCTCTACAAATGAGTAAAGGCTCCAAGTAAGCAAAAATTGATTTTATTACACCCATGAGTCTGCCCGGATGAGGGTGGTAATGTAAAGTGCACTAGTGCCAGGCCCAGACTAAAAACACAGGGTATATGTAACACAGTTGCAACTTAGATTGTCATAGAAGTCTAGGTATATATATCGTATAGCAGCAAAGTAGTAAATTACTTAGCACAGACTGTTTATATATACAGAGTAGAGGAATCTTACAAACATAAATTACCATCACTTAATACATAGTATATATGGCCAACATATTACTACTCATATAAAAAGTGCCTTGTGCATATTAAATGTTAGTAGCACTTTTTGTTGTAAAAAGACAAGGGAACACCCATGAAACAAATCGTCAATACATTAGCAAGGTTTGCAATACCCAGTATCAGCCGCTATGAGGCAGGTCATCAGAGCACACAGCAGGGGAGGATCCCAGGTTACCGAGCACTGATATACGTTTCGCGACCCATAAATAGGTGAGCGGTCGCTTCACTAAGGGGATAACTGGTCACTGACACATTACCGTTTTAAGTATGCCTCCTCACTGCCACGTGATCCATGTGACTGGAAGTGATGCAGCGCAACATCCATGTGACAGGTAGTGACGTTCCCCTCCACCTAGGAAGCGATGCACTGTACTCTGCCCAGCCTCATCGTAAATCACGTATGCATGGCCACTGGGACAAAAAGACAACGGGTCAAGGAGCAGAGCCATAAACAGGGAGAAGGAGCACGTAATGCCATCATAGATGATTTAGCTCCACTGAAAACAATCCAATTGGAACAGTAGCATATATATATATAAATGGAGTCACAATTTGCAAAGTACCCAAAATAAAGTACCCCCAAAAAAATGTAATACATGTAACAATAATAACATACTGTAGCTCAGCCATGCAGGGGGGCTTTAACTGGCAGTATAAAAGAATGACAATTTATGCTTTTACTGTTTAAATATAAGAGCTCAGAAGTCATAGATAGATAAATAGATAAGGCAAAAAATAGAATCAGCACATTAAAAAGCCAACGATTGGGTGCAATACTTCCTGTAAGCAGGGCTCCACTGCAGCAAAATAAAAATCCAAAAAGACAGGCAGCACTCTGTCCTCAGTTGTGAAAGGCAGCTTTAATCAAGCCATGTGATACAACGTTTCAACCTTGCGGTTTTCATCAGGCATAGTCTATGCCTGATGAAAAACGCAAGGTTGAAACGTTGTATCACATGGCTTGAATAAAGCTGCCTTTCACAACTGAGGTCGGAGTGCTGCCTGTCTTTTTGGATTTTTAGATAAATAAATAGATAGATAGATAGATAGATAGATAGATAGATAGACAGATAGACCAAGAAAAACGAAACAGCACAGCAGTATACAACGGGTGCAAAGCCCTCCTACCACTTCACTGGTTTTTGTTTAAGATGAAAAAATGAAGGGCAGCACTTCCTTTAGTGTATCCATGTGGGTTTATTTGTCCTAGGACTGCGACGTTTCGGCACACAGCCTTCCTCAAGCAGTGACAAACAGATCTACTGCTCACATATATATATCTCCCATGCAAGGGACTCACAATGATACAATTAGTGCAAATATAGTACAAAATTACATATATACATAATTATACATACAGTGCATAATCATCCGTGTAATATAAAGGGCATATAGTGATATTATATAGTACTAACATCCATATTGTAACCAATATCAAACATTTTACTTTTAATTGGTAATTTCCAACACAAATGTTACTTATCTCATAATTAGAGGACCCCACGTTGCAACCGTGTACCACCACTTCCGCCATCATAATCTCGGCGTTCACCTCATCCTATTGCGCATGCTCCGTGTGTAAAAACCTTTCCGTCCCGTCATGACGAGATCGCGTACCCCTTCCTAGATCCCGCGCTTGCGCCATGCATACCGGGATCTTCAAGTACACCTACTGCAGTTGCGCAGTAGTGTCCATGAAGTCACTGCTCCTAGTTCTGTTCCCGCGCCTGCGCTCTCTCCTCCGTGATTCTCGGGCGCCATCTTTACATCTTAGCGATTGCGCAGTAGTACAAGCACTCGTTCTTAAACTTGTGCATAAACCTAGTAATATGGAGAGTGTAGGCGCTCATTATCCACTATTACATAGTGGTATAGGGAACAGGGAACTTCTCATGAATATCCAAGTATATCTATTCCAAAAATTGCCCAAATCACTTTAGCATCTCTATATAAGTGTACACATTGGGCAATTAAAAAATAACTAGAAAGATGATCTAAGTCCAATATAGGAAGAACACTATTGGTCCATACTAGGGTCACCGCCCTGGTGGGCTTTTTACAGTTAAGTATGTTATTCACATACAAATGAACACCAAAAAGTGTCATTCTGTTTAGGTGACCAGACCATGCCTCTATCAAACCATTATACACAAATGGACTTGATCATGAAATATACTTTATTCAGTAACTCATTAAACAGGGGCACTTCTACAGACAGGACATCAGATATCACTTGGAAAACAATTGCAAATAGGACAACATGTATACAGGCAAGTTGCAGCTTGTGGAGTCCTCTGTACAAATCTGCAGAGTAAAAGAAATATTTTTTAGTAAAAACTTAAAAAACATTATTTTAAGAGTACCGTATATACTCGCGTATAAGCCGAGTTTTTCAGCCCAAAAATTGGGCTGAAAAGTACCCCCCTCGGCTTATACGCGAGTCAGTGCTGTATACCGATGTATACATCGGTACATACCGATGTATACATCGGTATACAGCAGCCCCCGCATCCCCAGTAATGCAGGGCCCCCCCAGGGTCTCTCCGGTCACCTGTAAAGCAAGCTATACTTATCAGTGTCCCGCTCGCACCCGCCGCTGCCGACATCCACGATCCTCCATCTTCATGCGACTCCTCTTCCTGTTTCTGTGCGCGTCGCCGGCAATGACGTCATTCCCGGCGACGCGCACAGGAAACAGGAAGAGGAGTCGCATGAAGATGGAGGATCGTGGATGTCGGCAGCGGCGGGTGCGAGCGGGACACTGATAAGTATAGCTTGCTTTACAGGTGACCGGAGAGACGCTGGGGGGGGCCTGCATTACTGGGGCTGCCTGTATACTACCGCTGGGGCTGCTATATACCTCTGGGGCACTGTATACTACCACTGGGGCTGCTATATACCTCTGGGGCCCTGTATACTACCACTGGGGCTGCTATATACCTCTGGGGCACTGTATACTACCACTGGGGCTGCTATATACCTCTGGGGCCCTGTATACTACCACTGGGGCTGCTATATACCTCTGGGGCACTGTATACTACCACTGGGCTGCTATATACCTCTGGGGCCCTGTATACTACCACTGGGGCTGCTATATACCTCTGGGGCACTGTATACTACCACTGGGGCTGCTATATACCTCTGGGGCCCTGTATACTACCACTGGGGCTGCTATATACCTCTGGGGCACTGTATACTACCACTGGGGCTGCTATATACCTCTGGGGCCCTGTATACTACCACTGGGGCTGCTATATACCTCTGGGGCACTGTATACTACCACTGGGGCTGCTATATACCTCTGGGGCACTGTAAACTACCACTGGGGCTGCTATATACCTCTGGGGCCCTGTATACTACCACTGGGGCTGCTATATACCTCTGGGGCACTGTATACTACCACTGGGGCTGCTATATACCTCTGGGGCCCTGTATACTACCACTGGGGCTGCTATATACCTCTGGGGCACTGTATACTACCACTGGGGCTGCTATATACCTCTGGGGCCCTGTATACTACCACTGGGGCTGCTATATACCTCTGGGGCACTGTATACTACCACTGGGGCTGCTATATACCTCTGGGGCCCTGTATACTACCACTGGGGCTGCTATATACCTCTGGGGCACTGTATACTACCACTGGGGCTGCTATATACCTCTGGGGCCCTGTATACTACCACTGGGGCTGTATATACTACCACTGGGGCTGTATATACTACTGGGGCTGCGTGTATACTACCACTGGGGCTGCTGTATCTACCTCTGGGACTGGTGTATACCACACTGCTGGGGGCTGTATACTTGTGCTAGGGTCCACCCTCGGCTTATACACGAGTCAATAGATTTTCCCAGGTTTTGGGGGCAAAAGTAGGGGGGTCGGCTTATACACGGGTCGGCTTATACACGAGTATATACGGTATTAAAAAATCATACTTTAAATGATGTTTATCCACCTACATCTGTGGTTGATAAGGGTCGAATATCAAGGGGTTCATATACTATAATAGGCTATGTATTTTGTAATCCACGTTTAGACCATTAGGTCGCAATGTATTCAAAAACGGGGCAAAGGTTTGAAATCAAGCATTTTTTGACCTGTTCTTCTGATTACGTTGTCTACCTCATTGAATGTCCCTGTGCTTTGTGGTATGTCGGTGAGACAACATGGGATTTTAAGACACGTATTGCTCATCACCGACATACCATAAAGAAAAAAAGGAAGGATCTACCGGTCCCCAAACACTTTGTGGAGATGGGGCACACGGAAAAGGATTTGAGATTTCGTTTAATAGATACAATCCCCATACAGAGACGGGAGGGGATCGACAGAAACTGTTGTTAAAAAGAGAAATGGAATGGATCCATAGACTTAATACATTGTGACCTAATGGTCTAAACGTGGATTACAAAATACATAGCCTATTATAGTATATGAACCCCTTGATATTCGACCCTTATCAACCACAGATGTAGGTGGATAAACATCATTTAAAGTATGATTTTTTAATACTCTTAAAATAATGTTTTTTTAAGTTTTTACTAAAAAATATTTCTTTTACTCTGCAGATTTGTACAGAGGACTCCACAAGCTGCAACTTGCCTGTATACATGTTGTCCTATTTGCAATTGTTTTCCAAGTGATATCTGATGTCCTGTCTGTAGAAGTGCCCCTGTTTAATGAGTTACTGAATAAAGTATATTTCATGATCAAGTCCATTTGTGTATAATGGTTTGATAGAGGCATGGTCTGGTCACCTAAACAGAATGACACTTTTTGGTGTTCATTTGTATGTGAATAACATACTTAACTGTAAAAAGCCCACCAGGGCGGTGACCCTAGTATGGACCAATAGTGTTCTTCCTATATTGGACTTAGATCATCTTTCTAGTTATTTTTTAATTGCCCAATGTGTACACTTATATAGAGATGCTAAAGTGATTTGGGCAATTTTTGGAATAGATATACTTGGATATTCATGAGAAGTTCCCTGTTCCCTATACCACTATGTAATAGTGGATAATGAGCGCCTACACTCTCCATATTACTAGGTTTATGCACAAGTTTAAGAACGAGTGCTTGTACTACTGCGCAATCGCTAAGATGTAAAGATGGCGCCCGAGAATCACAGAGGAGAGAGCGCAGGCGCGGGAACAGAACTAGGAGCAGTGACTTCATGGACACTACTGCGCAACTGCAGTAGGTGTACTTGAAGATCCCGGTATGCAGTGCGCATGCGCGGGATCTAGGAAGGGGTACGCGATCTCGTCATGACGGGACGGAAAGGTTTTTACACACGGAGCATGCGCAATAGGATGAGGTGAACGCCGAGATTATGATGGCGGAAGTGGTGGTACACGGTTGCAACGTGGGGTCCTCTAATTATGAGATAAGTAACATTTGTGTTGGAAATTACCAATTAAAAGTAAAATGTTTGATATTGGTTACAATATGGATGTTAGTACTATATAATATCACTATATGCACTTTATATTACACGGATGATTATGCACTGTATGTATAATTATGTATATATGTAATTTTGTACTATATTTGCACTAATTGTATCATTGTGAGTCCCTTGCATGGGAGCTATATATATATGTGAGCACTAGATCTGTTTGTCACTGCTTGAGGAAGGCTGTGTGCCGAAACGTCGCAGTCCTAGGACAAATAAACCCACATGGATACACTAAAGGAAGTGCTGCCCTTCATTTTTTCATCTTAGATAGACAGATAGATAGATAGATAGATAGATAGATAGTGTCACTGGAACCCATACTGGAATCAATCTCATGTCACAGATGAGTGCTGTTGATAGGAGGAAATAAGGTCACAGACATCGGCATCCTAAGTATGACCAAAATTCCTCATGTGTTAGAAGGAGAAGATAAGTTTTATACTGTATCTCCTTGGGAGAAGAAAAGATATAAGATGTAAAACAAGCATTCTATTTGTAGTACATTAAAATAAGCTACAAAACAAAAGTGTCTCATTGGTTGTTGGCATTTCACTGCTTATTGGTGGTATTTTAATTTTCTACATGATAAGATGTACATTTTAAACTAACATTTACATCTTATCTCCTTGTTCTGCATAGTGCGGGCTCAAACTCAGTCGGTGAATAGAAATCCAAGATTCAAGTGACTTACATTGAACTGTTGTATCAGTATCATCAGCAGGCACACAGTATGTGACTGCAAATGAATACACCTGTGATATACTGAAGCAACAACACCTTAAGAGCTGCTTTTTTGACCAAATACCGCCATGCAAAGGTAGTATTGTTGGTTATGCAACTAAATTCAAATTCTGAATTCAAGGCTTGTTCCTGCTTGTATATAAAAGTGTATTTTAAGATATCTTAAAAAAAATCTCCCTAATACTGAAACAAAAACTAAAAAGTTATTTACATTTCATAAAATTCAAAAAGGTCTTTCTGAGGCCCTCAAGGTGATTGTCTCTATCTGTAGGGTTGGAACATATCCGATTGTATCTGATGGCCTGGCTGTACACAATATAATTTTTTATATGCTTTGGATGAAAACTGTCTTCTTATGTGAACTGTTTCGCTCAATTTATTTGCCCTCTACAACTCACTGAGGAATCTTCAGGTCACCACAGGCCACCAATCATAAAACAATAATTGTTAGAAGAAAAAGTTTACAATTGTTTCCTTTTATCTTAGTATTTTTCCCAGCTCTTTTCCCCCTCCCTAGCCTGACTCTGCTTTACATCACCTGTGTATTTACTGCATTATCTCACTCTGCCTATGTATATATGTATGTGTCTTCAGAATTGGTGTCATTTTCAGCCTCATAAATGGACCTACCGTATATACTCGTGTATAAGCCGGGTTTTTCAGCACAAAAATTGTGCTGAAACGTGCCCCCCTCGGCTTATACACGAGTCAGTGACGGCAGCCCCCCCGTGCTATATACAGGCCCCCCCATTGCTGCCGCCACACACCTGTAAAAGAAGAGCTTTCATACTTACCCTCCTGTGACCGCGCGCATCCCCCGCTCTCCTTCCTGCTTCTACCCGGCGTCCATCCACGTGACCACGCGCCTGTAATGACGTCATTATTTGTGCGCGGTCATATGGATGGACGCCGGGTAGAAGCAGGATTGAGAGCGGGGGATGGCGCGCGGGTCACAGGAGGGTAAGTATGAAAGCTCTTCTTTTACAGGTGTGTGGCAGCAGCAACAGGGGGCCTGTATATACCACAGGGGAGGGCTGCTGTATACTACCACAGGGGGCCTGTATATACCACAGGGGGAGGGTTGCTGTTTACTACCACAGGGGGCCTATATATACCACAGGGGGGAGGGCTGCTGTATACTACCACAGGGGGCCTGTATATACCACAGGGGGAGGGCTGCTGTATACTACCACAGGGGGCCTGTATATACCACAGGGGGAGGGCTGCTGTATACTACCACAGGGGGCCTGTATATACCACAGGGGAAGGGCTGCTGTATACTACCACAGGGGGACCTGTATATACCACAGGGGGGGACTGCTCTATACTACCACAGGGGAGACTGCTGTATACTACCACAGGGGGAGACTGCTGTATACTACCACTGGGGAGACTGCTGTATACTACCACTGCGGAGGCTGCTGTATACTACCACTGGGTAGACTGCTGTATACTACCACTGGGGAGACTGCTGTATACTACCAATGGGGAGGCCTGTATACCACTGGGGGGGCCTGTATACCTGTGCTGGGGTCCACCCTCGGCTTATACACCCAGGTTTTGGGGGCAAAAGTAGGGGGGTCGGCTTATACACGTGTCGGCTTATACACGAGTATATACGGTAATTGTCCCAAAAGCTTGCTTTGCTTACCATCTTTTCAGTTAGCCATTAAAAGGTATCAACCACTGAGGACTCTCAGATTCCAATAGTTTTCTATCTTCTGGCTAACACGGTATAAACATTCCTAACCTTTACAACAAATAATGAAGTGAAAGCATAAAAACAGAATAATGTATTAATTCCACTTTTCCTTTATAATGTCTTTACTTTGTCTTTCAATTTGTATGCAAAGTAAGCTTGGTGGAAAGAAGCTTTGCAGATTAAACAAGACTTAAGAATTTGTGAAGAATTTATGGTATTCTGCATTTATTTTGCTTCATTTTATACATTTAGACCAAACATTTATATTTTACTAGATGGTGGCCCGATTCTAAAGAATCGGGTAGTCTAGAATCTATATAGAGTTTATTTAGTAATAGGGGAGTGCTGTGAAATTAATTGTGTGTATACAGGCGGCTCAGTGGTTAGCAGAGTATACGGTGGCTCAGTGGTCAGCAGTGAGTGCGGTGGCTCAGTGGTCAGCAGTGAGTGCGGTGGCTCAGTGGTCAGCAGTGAGTGCGGTGGCTCAGTGGTCAGCAGTGAGTGCGGTGGCTCAGTGGTCAGCAGTGAGTGCGGTGGCTCAGTGGTCAGCAGTGAGTGCGGTGGCTCAGTGGTCAGCAGTGAGTGCGGTGGCTCAGTGGTCAGCAGTGAGTGCGGTGGCTCAGTGGTCAGCAGTGAGTGCGGTGGCTCAGTGGTCAGCAGAGAGTGCGGTGGCTCAGTGGTCAGCAGTGAGTGCAGCACAGGCTGGAGGGGGCAGAGGCTGGAGGGGGAAAGGAGGGAGGAGGCAGAGGAGGCAGAAACTGGAGGGGTTAGAGGAGGGAGGGGTCAGAGGAGGGAGGGGGCGGAGGCTGGGGGGCAGAGGAGAGCGGAGGCTGGGGGGGCAGAGGAGAGCAGAGGCTGGGGGGGCAGAGGAGAGCGGAGGCTGGGGGGGCAGAGGAGAGCGGAGGCTGGGGGGGCAGAGGAGAGCGGAGGCTGGGGGGGCAGAGGAGAGCGGAGGCTGGGGGGCAGAGGAGAGCGGAGGCTGGGGGGGCAGAGGAGAGCGGAGGCGGGGGGGTCAGAGGAGAGCGGAGGCCGGGGGGTCAGAGGAGAGCGGAGGCCGGGGGGTCAGAGGAGAGCGGAGGCTGGGGGGGGCAGAGGAGAGCGGAGGCTGGGGGGGGCAGAGGAGAGCGGAGGCTGGGGGGGCAGAGGAGAGCGGAGGCTGGGGGGGCAGAGGAGAGCGGAGGCTGGGGGGGCAGAGGATAACGGAGGCTGGAGGGCTGAACACTCACTGGGCTGTTGGCGGTCAGCGGCAAGGCTGGCGGCGGTTCCGGAGGCCGGCCCCGGAGTGCGGGCGGGGCTAGCTCCGTGATGGAGGAGAGTCACCGGGTGTGTGGAGAGAGTGGCAGGACTGGGAGCGGTGCCGGCGGAGGCGGCACACCGGAGTGTGGGCCGGTCCGGGCCGGTTCCCGCATGTTGGTGGGCGCACAGCAGGCTGTGTGCGGAGCCAGTGGCGGGATGGCGGTCCCTGATGGAGAGTGGGCGGTGAGCAGCAGGGCTGTGGGCCGGATGTGGGTGGGCGCAGACGGGGCTCTGTGCAGGGCCGGTGGCGGGATAACGGGGAGTGGTGGCGCTTTAGCGCCCACGGCGAGGCGCTGTGCCATTTTGTCAGCGGCTCGCGGTGAGCGCTATGCGCTCACCGCTCGTGGGTCTGGTACTTCCGGTTCCGGTCTTTGACACAGGGCGCAGGCCATCACGGAAGTTGAGCGGATTGGCGGGAAGTGGCCTTCGGTTTTTATATATAAGATATATATATAGCAGTACGATGGTATATGGTGGTAATTAGAGCACATGTATAGCAGCACTATAGTATATGGCGGTAGATTATAGTAAATGTATAGCAGCACTATAGTATATGGCGGTACATTACAGTACATGTATAGCAGCACTATAGTATATGGTGGTACATTATAGCACATGTATAGCAGCACTATGGTATATGGCGGTACATTACAGTACATGTATAGCAGTGCTATGGTATATGGCGGTACATTACAGTACATGTATAGCAGCACTATGGTATATGGCAGTACATTATAGCACATGTATAGCAGCACTCTGGTATATGGCAATACTGCGGTGACCGCGGTCCCCCACTCCTCCTGGCCCCCGGTCGTCCACAGTAAAAATAAAAAAATCCTCAGTGAGGATACTCACCTGTCCGGCGGCTCGCTCCGCCTCCGCCTTGTAGGTCCTACAGGCCTTTAGGACCTGTAGTTGCCTGGGCAAGCAATCAGCTGAGGAGGTGAGGGGGGGCAGGATTGTGTTGGGGGGGCAGAATGGAGCGAGTGGGGAAAGAGTATGGAGGCGGGGCAACAGGATGGAGGCGGGGCAACAGGATGGAGGCGGGGCAACAGGATGGAGGCGGGGCGGCAGGATGGAGGCGGGGGGGCAGGATGGAGGCGGGGGGCAGGATGGAGCGAGCGGGGCAGGATGGAGGCGGGGGAGCAAGAAGAGCGGGGGCAGGATGGATTGAGCGGGGCAGGATGGAGGCGGAGGAGCAGGATGAAGCCGAAGGGGCAGGATTGAGCAGGATGGAGCGGGAGGAGCAGGATGGAGGCAGATGAGCAGAATGGAGCAAGCGGGGCAGGATGAGTAAGCGTGAGGGCAGGATGGAGGCGGGGGAGCAAGAACAGCGGGGGTGAGGATGGAGCGAGCAGGGCAGGATGGAGCGAGCGGGGCAGGATGGAGGGGCGGAGCAGGATGGAGGGGGCGGAGCAGGATGGAGGCGGCGGGGCAGGATGGAGGGGGCGGGGCAGGATGGAGACGGAGGGGCAGGATGGAGACGGAGGGGCAGGATGGAGACGGAGGGGCAGGATGGAGACGGAGGGGCAGGATGGAGACGGAGGGGCAGGATGGAGACGGAGGGGCAGGATGGAGGTGAGTGGCGCAGGATGGACAGAGCGAGGCAGGATGGAGAAGGCAGGGCAGGATGGAGGCGGCAGGGCAGGATGGAGATGGCAGGGCAGGATGGTGGTGGGGGAGGGGGGAGGATGTAGGGGGCGGGGCAGGATGTTGGGGGGGGGGTGAGGATGGTGGTGGGGGTGCGGGATGGAGTCGGGGGGGCAGGATGGTGTTGGGGGGCAGGATGGATAGGGGGGGCAGGATGGATAGGGGGGGCAGGATGGAGGCGCTCCTCCTGACCCCTTCGGCTCCCCGCGGCACCCGTCCCTCTGGGCCTCCAGTCTCTGCGGCCGCCCTCCCTCTGGGGCTGCACACCCCCCTCCCCTTCATGGTGATAATAAAAATAAAAAAAACCTCAGTGAGGATACTTACCCTGCGGCGGCTCGCTCCACCCGTCTTGTAGGTGGCAGGACAGGAGCTGTCGTTGGCTGGGAAACCGATCTGCTGGGGGTGAGTGGGCAAAGCGGGGGTCAGTGGGCAGAGTGGGGGATGAGTGGGAAGAGCAGGGGTTAGTGGGCAGAGTCATTGGGCAGAGCAGGGGTCAGTGGGCATAATCAGTAGTCAGAGCAGGGTCAGTAGGCAGAGCTGGGGTCTGTGGGCAGAGCTGGGGTCAGTGGGCATGGTCAGTAGCCAGAGGGGGGGGGGGGGTAGGTAGGCAGAGCAGGGTCAGAGGGCAGAGCGGGGGTGAGTGGGCAGAGTGGGGGGTGAATGGGCAGAGCATGGTCAGTGAGCAGGATTGGGGCATCAGTGGTCAGAGCAGGGTCATAGCGGGGGTCAGTGGTCAGAGCAGGGGTTAATGGGCAGAGTGATTGGGCAGAGCAGGGGTCAGTGGGCACAGTCAGTAGGCACAGCAGGGGTTAGTGGGAAAAATCAGTGGGTAGAGCAGGGGTGAGTGGGCACAGTCAGTGAGCAGAGCAGGGTCAGCGGGCAGAGCGGGGGTGAGTGGGCAGAGCAGGGTTTAGTGGGCATAGCAAGGGTTATTGGGCACAGTCAGTGGGCAGAAGAGGGGTTAGTGGGCAGAGCGGCGGTCAGTGGGCACAGTGAGTGGGCAGAGAAGGGTGAGTGGGTAGAGCATGGGTGAGTGGGCACGGTCAGTTGGCAGAGCAGGGGTCAGTGGGCATGGTGAAAGGGCAGAGCGGGGGGTGAGTGAACAGAGGGTGGTCAGTGGGCAGGCCAGGGTGAGTGGTAAAAGCAGGGGCGAGTGGGCAGAGCGGGGTGAGTGGGCAGAGCGGGAGTAAATGAGCAGAGCAGGGTCAGTAGGCAGTGTGAGGGGTCAGTGGCCAGAGCATGGTCAGTGGGCAGTGTGAGGGGTAAGTGGGCATAGCATGTTCAGTGGGCAGTGTGAGGCGTGAGTGGGGAGTGTGAGAGGTCAGTGGGCAGTGTGAGGGGTCAGTGGGCAGAGCAGGGTCAGTGTGAGGGGTGAGTGGGCAGAGCAGGGTCAGTGGGGTGTGTGAGGGGTCAGTGGGCAGAGCAGGGTGAGTGGGCATTGAGGGGTCAGTGGGCAGAGCATGTTCAGTGGGCAGAGGAGGGTCAGTGGGCAGTGTGAGGGGTCAGTGGGCTGAGCAGGGTGAGTGGGCAGAGCAGGGTCAGTGAGGGGTCAGTGGGCAGAGCAGGGTCAGTGTGAGGGGTCAGTGGGGGGTGAGTAGGCAGAGCAGGATGAGTGGCCAGTGTGAGGGGTCAATGGGGCGAGCAGGGTGAGTGGGCAGAGCATGGTCAGTGGGCATAATGGTGGGTGAGTGGACAGAGAGGGGGTGAGTGAGCAGAGAGGGGGTGAGTGGGCAGAATGTGGGTGAGGGGGCAGAGAGGGGGTGAGTGTGCAGAGTTTGGGGGTGAGTGGTCAGAGTGGGGGTCAGTGGTCAGAGTGGGGGTCAGTGGGCAGAGCAGGGGCAGAGTGGGGGTGAGGGGGCAGAGGGGGTGAGTGGGCAGAGTTGGGGGGTGAGTGGGCAGAGTTGGGGGGTGAGTGGGCAGAGTTGGGGTCAGTGGTCAGAGTGGGGTGAGTGGGCAGGGTCAGAGTGGGGGTCAATGGTCAGAGTGGGGGTGGGTGGGCAGAGCAGGGTCAGGGGCAGAGTGGGGGTCAGTGTGCAGAGTGGGGGTGAGGGGGCAAAGAGGGGGTCAGGGGGAAGAGTAGGGGGGTGAGTGGGCAGAGTTTGGGGGTGAGTGGGCAGAGTGAGGGTCAGTGGTCAGAGTGGGGGTGAGTGGGCAGAGCAGGGTCAGGGGCAGAGAGAGGGTCAGTGTGCAGAGTGGGGGTGAGGGGGCAGAGAGGGGTTCAGGGGGAAGAGTAGGGGGTGAGTGGGCAGAGTTTGGGGTGAGTGGGCAGAGTGGGGGCCAGTGGTCAGAGTGGGGGTCAGTGGGCAGAGCAGGGGCAGAGTGGGGGTCAGTGTGCAGAGTGGGGGTGAGGGGGGCAGAGAGGGGTTCAGGGGGAAGAGTAGGGGGGTGAGTGGGCAGAGTTTGGGGGTGAGTGGGCAGAGTGGGGGCCAGTGGTCAGAGTGGGGGTCAGTGGGCAGAGCAGTGGCAGAGTGGGGGTCAGTGTGCAGAGTGGGGGTGAGTGGGCAGGGTCAGGGGCAGAGTGGGGGTCAGTGGGCAGAGCAGGGGGTGAGGGGGCAGAGGGGGTGAGTGGGCAGAGTTGGGGGGTGAGTGGGCAGAGTTGGGGTCAGTGGTCAGAGTGGGGGCCAGTGGTCAGAGTGGGGGTCAGTGGGCAGAGCAGTGGCAGAGTGGGGGTCAGTGTGCAGAGTGGGGTGAGTGGGCAGGGTCAGGGGCAGAGTGGGGGTCAGTGGGCAGAGCAGGGGGTGAGGGGGGCAGAGGGGGTGAGTGGGCAGAGTTGGGGGGTGAGTGGGCAGAGTTGGGGTCAGTGGTCAGAGTGGGGGTCAGTGGTCAGAGTGGGGGTCAGTGGGCAGAGCAGGGTCAGGGCAGAGTGGGGGTCAGTGGGCAGAGTGGGGGTGAGGGGGCAGAGTGGGGGTGAGGGGGCAGAGAGAGGGGTCAGGGGAAGAGTAGGGGGGTGAGTGGGCAGAGTTTGGTGGTGAGTGGGCAGAGTGGGGGCCAGTGGTCAGAGTGGGGGTCAGTGGGCAGAGCAGGGGCAGAGTGGGGGTGAGTGGGCAGGGTCAGGGGCAGAGTGGGGGTCAGTGGTCAGTGTGGGGGTGGGTGGTCAGAGTGGGCGTCAGGGGCAGAGTGGGGGTCAGTGGTCAGTGTGGGGGTGGGTGGTCAGAGTGGGCGTCAGGGGCAGAGTGGGGGTCAGTGGTCAGTGTGGGGGTGGGTGGTCAGAGTGGGGGTCAGTGTGGGGGTCAGGGGCAGAGTGAGGGTCAGTGGTCAGTGTGGGGGTGGGTGGGCAGAGCGGGGGTGAGGAGATCGTGGGTCAGTGTGCAGCGCAGGGGGATGAATAGGCAGAGTAGGTGAGATCGGGACAGGACCTTTGATGACGTCACGGTCATGTGATATGTGACTCCACCCATCATCGTGACGTCATCAGAGGTCCTCAAGCCCCATGAATAGAGATCGTGGCTGGCTGGAGGGAGCTGTGGTAAGAGGCGGGGGGGTGACCGGAGAGTGGGGGGGTGACAGGAGAGTGGGGGGTGACCGGAGAGTGGAGGGCGGCTATGGTGACAGGCAGGGGGGTGATGGGGCAGCGGGGGGAAGTGTTGTGACAGGCGGGGAGCGCGCGGGCAGTGGAGGATGGCTATGGTGACAGGCAGGGGGGTGATGGGGCAGCAGGGCTGTGGGCCGGATGTGGGTGGGCGCAGACGGGGCTCTGTGCAGGGCCGGTGGCTGGGGCTCTGTGGGTCTGGTGCTTCCGGTTCCGGTGTTTGACACAGGAGGGAGGCCATCACGGAAGCGGAAGCGGATTTTGGGCGGAAGTGGCCTTCGGGTTTTATATAATAGATAAATTACCTAAAGAAGTTATATACAGTCAAACAATACAAAACGTCTATAGTATCGTAAGCTACTTTTTCTACTTTCTGCTTAACATTCATTAAAGTTCATTAAGAGGTTAGTTATAACTTAATTAAAATTATAATTTGCACATATAAATATAATTACATATTGGAATTTAAAAAATGAAAACAACAATTATAATATTAGAGAGAATCTGTCACCAAAATCCACAATATAAACTGTACATTATTTAGCAGGTGAAAATCAGACCCTTACCCGTTTATTACTAAGTGTACAGGTTCATTTTTTTTTGCTATGCAGTTATAGTTAATTTTTTCTGTTTTGGATATTGAACTACATTGGCTTCTTTTTTCATTATTTGTGAAGCCTAATCTTTACATGATTTTTACATTCATTTCCTTTTTTCCGGTTTTGCAAGTTAATAAACAAAACAACTTAGGCTGCTTTTACATCAGCGTTTTGATGGCGGCAGTTGCGGTGAAAAAATCGCAACTGCCGCGATTACCGCATTACGGCCGCACTTGCGGTTCACTTGCGGCAAGCCCCATACAATGTCAGTTCGGCATCACACATCATACCTCAAAGATGAGCAAGTTATACAATACATTACTTTTTGGAGAATTTGTCAAATTTTTCGAACATTCTCTTCCTATCTCTATTGCTCATCTGTGCGACAGCATCTTTGATTGGCTGTTCGGCCCCTCACACACATAGTGTAAAAATAAAGAAATAATTTTAAAAAATGATGTAGCACTCAATGGTATTTTTGATTCTAAACACAGATAAAGCGGACAGATACGGACTGTTACCTTCAGCTGCCTGGTTTTACCTTTACTGACAATCAAAATACAGGGAAGCCCATTTTTAAAAAATTATTTAAACAAATAATTAAAAAAAAATGTGTGGGCTCCCACCATATTTTGATCGCCAGCCAAGGTAAAATCCAAAAAGTTAGTACCTGGGATTCTTAGTGTAGTGTAGTAAGGCCCAAGTATTCTGGGCCCCATTTGGCAGAAAGCTGAGCCCGCAGCCACCCCTGGAAATGGCACATTCATCGTACTTCCATTTCGAGGCGCTTTACCCGGCTCTTCCAGCGGTCCTGGTGGGGGGTGTCTCACTGGGTAATAATGAGGTTAATACTATCTTTGTATTGTCAGCTGGTACTAAGCCTGAAATTCACAGAGAAATTATTTTTTATTATTAATAAAATACAAAACACATCTAGGGACTCCATCTTTTATTAGAAAAAAAACTCTCTCCGATGTAATCCACATTTTCTTAGCTACACTTCTGCTACATCTTTGCCAGCAGAGAAACAAGTAATCTGAAACCAGCCTATACATTCTACCATACTAGAATGTATCAGCTGATTGTAGATTACTTGAACAGCCAATCACAGGCACTCATTCTGTATTACAACATCTGTGATTTGCTGTTCTGCACTCTGCAGTGAATATCCTGGAAAATAATAAGTGGCCAGGAAGTAGACGCGGTGTGATAGCAGGACAGCAGGACTCGGCCTGTGGCACTAGGTAAGTGGGCAGAACAGTGGCTCAGTGGTTAGTGGTTAGCACTATAGACTTGCAGCACTGGAGTCCTGGGTTCAAATCCCACCAAGGACAACATCCACAAAACGTTTGTATGTTCACCCCATGTTCACGTGGGTTTCCTTCGGGCACTCTGAATTCCTCCCACATTTGAAAGACATACTGATAGGATGTTTAGATTGTGTGCCCCAATGTGGACAGCATTGCAAATGTATGTAAAGTGCTATATAAATGAATAAATGTTATCATAAAAAATATTATTATAATGATTATTTATCATGTGCTTTATATTTGTTATCTACGCACGAACACTATGGCTAGGGTCACATTTGCGGCAGGGCACTGTGGATCCTGATTCGGTTTTGAGCAGTAAAAATGCTCAAACCCGAATTAGAAACCGGAGACCTTTATAGCATGTAGTGCAATCCGATTGCCGCTTGCAGAATTGCAGCCTGCAGTAAAAATCATGCAGGCTGCAGTTTTCGTAGCGGTTTGCAAACTGCAGCAGGCTTGCTATAATGGGTTCCCATGAGAGCCCATGCGGCTGCCGCAAGGCACATGTGAATGCCGTATGCTTTGTTCATCCCTGCTACTGCAGGGATGAACAAAGGGTTAAATGTTAATAATAGATGTGGGTAACATGTCTCTAGGAGGTGCCCACCCCCCCAGAAACATGCTGTCCACTCAGGTGGGCATGTGAGGGGTTAATCTGGGCATTTATAGTATTGCCAGCTATTGTCGGCTTTTTCAATTTTATTAATGAACCCGGCGTCTCCTCACTGTGTAGGACATACAGTACGTAATGTACGTACTGTATGAGCCGCTATCCATGGTCCTGAAAGCATTAACATTAGCTCTATGACGGTACGCTGCCCATAGGAGTCGGCTTACTGTACATCTGTAATTAACTCATTATATGCCCACCTGAGTGGGTGGTATGTCTCTAGGGGGGTGGGCACCCCTAGAGACATTATGGCCACAATCATTAATAATATTTATTCTTTTTAAACACTGAGAAAACTTTGCTTATCCCGGCGGTAGCCGGCATAAGCAAAGTGTATACAGTAACCGGATTGCTCAGGATTACACATCCTGAGCAATCCGGTTACCGCATTGCGGAGGCTAGAACCGCTTCGAAAACTGCAGCCTGCATGATTTTTCATGCAGGCTGCAGAGCCGGAGGCAATCCAGTTTTTATAATAAAAAAAAGCAATCCGGTTTTTATAATAGGCTCCTAAGAGGAGCGTTTAAAAAAAAAAAACGCAAGTGTGACCCTCACCTAAAATATTAAATTTGTTTTTCTACAAAAATATTGATTTAGCCCTAAATTGCTTGTTTTTGTAAGATTTACAGGAGTACGCGTGCCATACATTTTTGTTCTTCACTTTCTTTAAAGTATGACATTACCCCATATGTGATGGAAAATTACTGTTTTAGTGCACGGCACAGCTCAGAAGTGCAGGGGCACTCTTTTGGCTTACCGTATATACTCGTGTATAAGCCGACCCGTGTATAAGCCGACCCCCCTACTTTTGCCCCCAAAATCTGGGAAAACCTATTGACTCGTGTATAAGCCGAGGGTGGACCCCAGCACAGGTATACATCCCCCAGCAGTGTGGTATACAGGCCCGCGCAGTGGTATACAGGCCTCCCCAGTGGTAGTATACAGCCCCCAGAAGTGTGGTATACAGCAGCCTCCCCAGTGGTACATACAGGCCCCAGCAGTGTTACAGCAGCCTCCCCAGTGGTATATACAGCAGCAGCCCCAGTGGTAGTATACAGCAGCCCCAGAGATATATACAGCAGCCCCAGTGGTAGTATACAGCAGCCCCAGAGGTATATACAGCAGCCTCCCCAGTGGTAGTATACAGCAGCAGCCCCAGTGGTAGTATACAGCAGCCCCAGAGATATATACAGCACAGCAACCCCAGTGGTAGTATACAGAAGCCCCAGAGGTAGTATACAGCAGCCCCAGTAGTAGTATACAGCAGCCTCAGTGGTATATACAGCAGCAGCCCCAGTAGTAGTATACAGCAGCCCCAGTAGTAGTATACAGCAGCAGCCCCAGTAGTAGTATACAGCAGCAGCCCCAGTGGTAGTATACAGCAGCAGCCCCAGGGGGGGTATATACAGCAGCAGCCCCAGTAGTAGTATACAGAAGCCCCAGTAGTAGTATACAGCAGCCCCAGTAGTAGTATACAGCAGCCCCAGTAGTAGTATACAGCAGCAGCCCCAGTGGTAGTATACAGCAGCAGCCCCAGGGGGTATATACAGCAGCAGCCCCAGGGGGTATATACAGCAGCAGCCCCAGGGGGTATATACAGCAGCAGCCCCAGGGGGTATATACAGCAGCAGCCCCAGGGGGTATATACCGCAGCAGCCCCAGGGGTATACAGACCCCCCCCATTAGTATACAGGGGCCCCAGCTGTATACAGCAGCCCCAGCTGTATACAGCCCCCTCGTGGTATCCAGGGCCCCCCTTGCTGCACCTGTAAAGGAAGATGTCAGTATACTTATCGCTGCTGCCGCCGCCGCCGCCGCCGCTCCGCTTCTCGGTCACCGCGCTGCTCCGGCCGGGTCTTCATGCTTCCTGTTTCTTCTCCGACGCTCGAACAATGACGTCATTTCCTGAGCGCCGGAGAAGGAACAGGAAGCATGAAGACCCGGCCGGAGCAGCGCGGTGACCGAGAAGCGGAGCGGAGGCGGCGGCAGCAGCGATAAGTATACCGACATCTTCCTTTACAGGTGCAGCAAGGGGGGCCCTGGATACCACGGGGGGGCTGTATATACGGCGGGGGGGAGACCACGGGGGGGGGCTGTTATACATACATAGGTACCGTATATACCCGTGTATAAGCCGAGGGGGGACTTTTCAGCACATTTTATGTGCTGAAAAACTCGGCTTATACACGAGTATATACGGTAATAGATTGTGAATGCCATATCACATTTGAAGATCCTCTGACATGCCAAAGTAGCAGAAACCCCCCCCCCCCCAAGTGACCCCATTTTGGAAACTACATCTCTTAATGAATTAATTCAGGGAATTAGTGAAGATTTTTTACCCTCAGGTGATTCACAAGATTGTATAACATTGGGCTGAGTAAATGAAAATGAAAATCTTTTCCACTTTAGCTCCAAGCTTTTAGGCTACATTCAGACTGTCCATTTTCTTATGGTCATATGCTGTGTTTTTTAGCTGCAAGCAGGTACTGTCCTCCAAAAAGCAGAAAAAATGGATCGTCCTTTTCTGATCTGTTTTTTGCTGCGTTTTGGTGTGACGTGTTATTTTTTTCCCATTACAATGGCTCCTATGGGAAAAAAGGATCCGAAAAACACAACAGAAACTAACATGTTCTTTTCTAAAATGGAGCACTACTAAAGCGAAAAAATGGATCACTTTAAATGTGCCCTGTCTGAATGATAAAAAATGAAAACCCATAGTATTGGCTTGGATTTCATTTGACTGATCCATTTTATGCAGTGCACTGCAAAAAACAGATCACATAAATGGATCAGAAAATGGACAGTGTGACTGTAGCCTTAATTTTAAAAGGGGCAATGGGTAAAAAAATAAATAATATAATTTGTTATGCAAATTCTGCAGGACACACAATATATACTAATACTCCATATATGATCAAAAACTACTTTTGAGGCACAGTACAAACTCATAAGGGAAGAAGCACTATAATATAGTGCAGATTTTGCTGGTTTGTGGGTGCTATGTCACATTGGCAAAGCCCCTGAGATGCCAAAGCAGCAGACCCCCTTCATTAGTAACCAAATTTTACAAACTACACCCCTAATTAATTCATCTCAGGGTGAAGTAATCATAGAGACACCACAGATGTGTCCCAGAATTTTGTACCATTGAACATTAAAGAAAAAATAAATATTTACCACCAAAATTTAGCTTTAGCCCAAGATTTTAAATTTCAACACAGGAAAATTAGTACAAATTTGATTTGTCATACAATTTCTGCTGAACATGGCAATATCCCATGTGTGGCTGTACAGTACTGCTTAGATGAGATGAGACTCAAGAGGGAAAGAGCATTATTTAACTCTTGGAGTACAAATTTATGCACAATAGATTGCAGACTCTACTGTATGTACAGAGCCCCTAAGTGTGGGAAGAGCAGAATCCCCCTCAAGCGTTTCCTGTCCACTCGGCAAAAGCACATATCCTAGAGATCTCTGTGGAGCCGGAGGCTGCGGTAAGCGTCCGGTTGCCATAGAGATCAATAGACAGGCAGTGCATAGCATACCTGCTGGTAATGCTATGCGCTTAGGCAGAAAATGTCTAAGTTTCTGCCGGATCTGCCATGCTAGGGGCAGACGTAGGTCTGACCCTAGACATAGCACTCTTCCAGATATTTTCTGCTACCAGTCACATAGAGGCCCCCAAATTTCCCTTAACAGAAACAGAACTGAGTGAGGAGTGGAGAGTCCCTTAACGGAACTCAGTGAGGAGGTGCTTTTGAGGGTTGAGTTGAATGGTATTGGTGGCAATATGGGGTACAAAATATTTTTAATCAGTTCACATTTATCCTGTGTTCTATGTGGAACACTTACTTTAGGATTTTCTATCTATATCTCTGAAATACGTGAGTCAAGTGAAACCCCCCCAACAGATACATTCCCTAATGAAGCAGCAGAGCTACTCTGGCCTCTGTTTAGTGATGTCCTTCTCTCCAAAGGTGCACAAAACTTTTGTGCATGACTAAAATGATACACAAAACGATGAGTAGTACCCAATCAAAGACCATACTGGAGTTTAAAGTGACTCCATCTGCCTCACTTCTGTGAATTTTCAGTATGGAATTTTGTCCAAACCACGATTTTCAACAATATCCACAAAGGCCTTAATATAAACACTCAGCGTAGAGAGCAGGATAAATATTAGCTAAGCATTACTGTGATCTTTGGAAGGAAGAAAAAAACAAATTAACAGCAGTTGAAGAATTGGCTTTATTTCTATTTTTCACGCCATTTACCTTGCAGCATATGTGATTATGCAGCTTTCTTTGTCAAGTCAGTAAGGTTAGAGTGATACTAGATCTGTATAATTTCTTTTAGGTTTGGCTTCTATCAAACTAAGAAATATTTTTTTTTTACAAAATAAAAGTTTTTTGCATCATTCAATTTCGAAGTATGTAGTTATTTTTTTTTTTTGCCGTCTGAGTCATGTGAGGTCTAGCTTTATGCAGGATCAGTTCAAGTTTTTATTGGTACCATTTTGGATCACAATATTTTTTGATCGCTTTCTATTTTGCTTTTTGTTATGCAGAATCAAGAAGAAACAGCAATTCAGGAATTTTTTTTTTGTTGCCTTTTTATGTTTAAGCTGTTTACCATGTTATTGAAATGAATAAGACATTAGGTCAGTAAGATTACAGCAAATTCACATTTATTTTTTTATTCATGTTTTGCCACTTTTACACCATAAAAGCTATTTTATAAAAAAAAAATATTTTTGCATTGCTGTATTCTGAGACCTAAAAATGTTTATTTTTTTCTCTGATGGAGCTATACAGTGGCTTGCTTTTGTGGGACAAGATTTTTTATTTACATTTGACTTTGTCATTGCATTTTATGCTACATTTTGTCAGCTATATGATGAAAAGTCATCATTTTTGCTACTTTTTTATTTATGTATTTTTATGGTGTTTACTGAAGTGGTTAATTAGCATGACAGTTTTATAGATTGAGTTGTTCCAGACACAGCGATACCAAAATATTTTTGCTTTAATACATATTATACATATTACACAGACATATTACATAAATAAATACATATATTGATATACTATTTTTTTCATTCTTTTTTTCTCATTTTTCCTTACTCACTCTAAGGGACATTAACTTTTATGACTCTGTTTGCTGATATATTGTATTACAATGCACATGTATTTCAATTAGAGATGAGTGGACCTTTTAAGCCTTTTGAAGTTTGGGCTCAGTTCGGTTCACTGAACGTCGAATAGATCAGTGAACAGTTCACCGAATTTGTGAACACCATTCAAATCAATGGGTGGCAAAATCAAGAGCCTAGAAAGTACCTTCAAAGGGGCTCGAAAGCTACCAAACACAGTTTAAACTGTTTTACAGTGGAGCCCTGCTGTTTGGGCACAGACATTATCTTGCAACACTATTACTTAACAGTCCTCAGTGCTGCTGTCACCAAGCTTCCATGCCCACTCATGAACCTCCAACTTATTCACTGCTTCCCCCTTCTCTGATTGGGTAAAGACAGACTTAGCCCCGCCCACCCTCTCTGCCAGCTCTGATTACTGTAAAAATTCATAAATAATTGAACAAATTGTCATGAGGTCCCCAAATTGCTTACAGCCAAGATACAGCCACCAGCTATGGTCTGCAGGCTGCAGCTGTCTGCGATACCCTAGCTGTCAAAGTAAAATAGGGGGTACCCCACATTTTTAAGAATATTTTTTTTAAAGCTAAATACCATGCTAAAACATCCTTTAGTGCAACATGAAAGACACTAAAGGGTGCAACCTTACAATATATAGGGGGTGGGACATGATATGGCTGCTTGACACCTATCTATCTTTAAATCTACATTAAAAAAAAAAAAACTGCAACACTCCTTTCTTGAAGTTTTCTATGCCTTTATTAGGCCTTCAGGACAAGATGGTAACGTTTTGGTTTCAGTGAACCTTCTTCCAGCACCTATGCATTAAGTAGTTGGGCTTTTTATAAAACCTCATTTGCATATCATTTACAAACTTATTAACAACTTTTCACAACAGTGATCAAAGTGTACATACATTCATACATCTTAAGGGGCCGTCAAACGTGTCAATATAGCTGTCAATATCGCTGCTGCACGTGACGTTGCAGCAATATTGACGCGTGTGATAGGGCGCATCAACCAGCGATAAATCGCTGGTTGATGGTCACCAGGATTTCGGACTGGACTGAAAACCTGGCGATGGTCACCCAGTGTACACGCAGCATCACTGCGTGTGACACCGGGAGACACGATCAACCAGCTCCCAGTGCCTTTCAGCAAGCGCTGGGAGCTGGTATCCAGGGTAAACTGCGGGTAACTAGGCAGCACGCGCTGCTTGGATACCTGATGTATACCTTGGTTACCAGCCTTCTCCGCTCACCGGCTGGTATCCAAGGTACACAGCGCGTCTGGAAACCCCAGCGGCGATGCAGGACAATGGGTGCCTATGGCTCCCATCGCCTGACAGGTTGCCGGCGCCTGGTTACATGGGACGATGTGTGCACATCACACCATGATAGTCGCCTGGTTTCAGGGCACCGCCGCCATCGCCCCTTTACATGAGGAGACGTAGGGGCGATGATGCCGGCGATAGGCCACGCCCCCACGTCACCTCTGTAATGGGCGGCGATATCGCCTCATGTAACAGGGGCTTAAGTGTTACTAATCGCATCTATAAAGTAGTTGTATTTTTCACTGTTTAATGTTATTGTGAATTATTTACTAAGTAAAAATGTATAAAAATGTATAAAAAACTGGGTATACCACCTAGTGATTGCTGGACAAGTTGCTTGTTAACGAAATATTGCCACCTTATACCTGAGGGCCGAAATAAAAGCAATTTTTTAACATCTGAGAAGGTGTGCTGCAACCATTTTTTCATTGCATCTTGTTAGTTACTGGTGTGCTGTTCTTTTTCTTGATCTATTTATTTCCATCTATCTATAAATATATATATATCGTACTTCTACTTTACATCCATCTCTTTATCCATCCATCCTCCCTCTTAAACAGATGAAAAGATGAGAAATCTTTAAAATCTTAACCCCTTCATGACCTTGCCATTTTTTGCAATTCTGACCAGTGTCCCTTTATGAGGTTATAACTCGGGAACGCTTCAACGGATCCTAGCGATTCTGAGATTGTTTTCTCGTGACATATTGGGCTTCATGATAGTATTAAATTTAGGTCGATAATTTTTGCGTTTATTTGTGAAAAAATCCAAAATATGGCAAAAATTTTGAAAATTTTGCAATTTTCAAATTTTGAATTTTTCTTCTGGTAAACCAGAGAGTTATGTGACACAAAATAGTTATGAAATAATATTTCCCACATGTCTACTTTACATCAGCACAATTTTGGGAAAAAAAAAAAAATTTTGTTAGGAAGTTATAAGGGTTCAAAGTTCATGAGCAATTTTTCATTTTTCCACCAAAATTTACAAAACCATTTTTTTTAGTGACCACATCCCATTTGAAGTCCCTTTGAGGGGTTTACATGACAGAAAACACCCAAAAGTGACACCATTCCAAAAACTGCACCCCTCAAGCTACTCAAAACTACATTCAAGACGATTATTAACCCTTCAGGTGCTTCACAGGAACTAAGCAAATTGGAAACAAAAAAATGGATATTTTAATTTTTCTAACAAAAATGTTCTTTTATCCTCAATTTTTTCATTTTCACATGGGCAACAAGATAAAATGGATCCTAAAATTTGTTGGGCAATTTCTCCTGAGTATATCGATACCACATATGTGATCATAAACCACGGTTTGGGCGCACGGCAGGGCTCTGAAGGGAAAGAGCGCAATTTGACTTTTGGAGCTAATTTTCCATTCAAAAAGTGAAATGGCGCTCCTTCACTTCTGAGCCCTGCCGCGCGCCAAAACAGTGGTTTATGACCACATATGAGGTATCGGTGTACTCAGGAGAAATTGCCCAACAAATTTTAGGATGAATTTTATCCTGTTGCCCATGTGAAAATGAAAGAATTGAGGCTAAAAGAACATTTTTGTGAAAAAAAAGTACTTTTTCCATATTCACAGATCAATTTGTAAAGCATGTGGGGGTTCAATACGCTCACCACTCATCTAGATAAGTTCCCTGGGGGGTCTAGTTTCCAAAATGGGGTCACTTGTGGGGGAGCTCCAAAGTTTAGGCACACAGGGGCTCACCAAACGCGACATGGTGTCCGCTAACAGTTTGAATGGAAAATCAGCTCAAATTGTTAGCGGACACCATGTCGCATTTGGAGAGCTCCTGTGTGCCTAAACATTTGAGCTCCCCCAGAAGTGACCCCATTTTGGAAACTAGACCCCCCAGGGAACATATCTAGATGCATAGTGAGCACTTTGAACCCCCAGGTGCTTCACAAATTGATCCGTACAAATTAAAAAAGAAAATTTGTGTGAAAAAAAAGTATTTTTACCTTATTACGGATCAGTTTGTGAAGCACCTGGGAATTCAATGTGCTCACAATGCATCTAGATAGGTTCCTTGGGGGGTCTAGTTTCCAAAATGGGGTCACTTGTGGGGGAGCTCCAATGTTTAGGCACACAGGGGCTCTCCACACGCAACCTGGTGTTTGCCAACAATTGGAATGGTTAGCGGACACCAGGTCGCGTATGGAGAGCCCCTGTGTGCCTAAACATTTGAGCTCCCCCACAAGTGACCCCATTTTGGAAACTAGACCCCCCAGGGAACATATCTAGATGCACAGTGAGCACTTTGAACCCCATGTGCTTCACAAATTGAGACGTATAAATGAATAAAGAAACTTTTTGTGAAAAAACATACTAGTCTAGTAGTTAAAATTCGCAGCATAGGGGACCCAATACATTTGGGTCTCTCCATGCTGAGGATTCCAGCCCCCTAGCTGCCATGTTGTATCTGGCTGGCAACCAAAAATACGGCAAAGCTCCATGTCATTTTATTTGTAGAATTTTTTAAAAAAAATGACATGGGGCTCTGCCATATTTTTGGTCCAGCCAGGTACAACTTGGCAGCTACGGACTGCCACCAGCCCCCAGATGCCTCATTGTACCTGGCTGGAACCAAAAATACAGTGAAGCCTATTTTTTTTTTTATTTCTAGAATTATTTCTAGAAAAAAAATGACATAGGGCTCCGCCATATTTTTGGTCCAGCCAGGTACAACTTGGCAGCTACGGACTGCCACCAGCCACCAGCTGCCTCGTCATACCTGGCTGGAACCAAAAATACAGCCAGGTACAACTAGGCAGCTGGGGGCTGGAATCCTCAGCATAGAGGCCCAAGCGTTCAGGGCCCCCCATGCTGCGAATTGCAGCCCGCAGCCGCCCCAGAAAATGGCGCATTCATTGAAGCACCATTTTCTGGCGCTGTACCCACGCTCTTCCAGTTGCCCTGGTACCATTGGCTAAGTGGGTAATAAAGGGGTTAATGTCAGCTTTTTATTGGCAGCTGGCACTAAGCCCGAGATTCATAATATAGGGCCAATGTTAGACCCGCCATTAGGAATCTCTAGTACGGTAAATAGTCAATAAATACACACAGAGAAAAATCTTTTTATTTGAAAAAAAAACACAGACACAATTCGGACTCCATCTTTATTATAAAAAGATCCGACGTAGTCCACAACGAAGGTCCCACGACGCCCGATCGCTCCGACGTAGTCCACAACGAAGGTCCCACGCCGCTCGATCGCCTTTGCTTTCAGATCGCTACTCTGGAGCCCAACCCGCCAGCATGGTGATCGAGCTGCAGAAAGTGATCTGACACCCCGGGCGCAGTGACCTACTATGTGCATCACTGCGCCTGGGCTGCCAGATAGCTTTCCGCAGCTCGATCCCCATGCATGGGGATGGAGCTACGGAAAGCGATCTGGCAGCACAGGCGCATTGACCCACTATGTGCATCACTGCGTCCGGGCTGTCAGATCGCTTTCTGCAGCTCGATGCCCATGCAGGGAGATCGGGATCCTCAGGATCTAGCTGTAGAAAGTGATCTGGCAGCTCCAGCACAGAGCTGTCAGATCCGGAGGCGGTGAAGAGGAGGAGGAAGAGCGGGACGCAGTGGAGACAGAGCGGCCGCCGGAGGGGTGAGTGGGAGAGGCGATCGCCACTCCGGTGATCGGGGGGGCAGGAAGGGGGAAGAGGGGGGGGTGACAGGAGAAGTAGGGGGGCACTTAGGAGGAAGCGGGGGCAGGCAGGAGGAAGCGGGGGCAGGCAGGAGGAGGCGGGCGGCAGGAAGAGGAAGCGGGCGGCAGGGACAGGAAGCAGGCGGCAGGAAAAGGAAGCGGGGGGGTAAGAAAGATGAAGAGGGGGGCAGGAAAGAGGTGGGGGGCAGGGGGGCAGTTAGAGGATGACAGGGGAGAAGATTGGAGGGTAGGGATAGCAGCGGCAGGCAGGGAAGCATTACAGGCGCGGTGATTTTCACTTTCACTTTTGAGTGCCAATCACCGCGCCTGTAGCCGGGGGGGGTGGGGGTGGGGGCAAATCGACCCCCCTGGGGTGTTGTACAACTCCCCATGTACCTGCAGGCCGAGTGACAGGTCAGTGACACCCTCACTCGACCTGCAGGAGCCCGATCATTCCATGGCCCAGGGGGTGGGCCAAGGGTCTGGAAGGGGTTAAAAGATTTTAAAATCTTGAAAAAAAAAAAAAGTAGGCACTTCTTCCCGGCTATCTTGCTGCCAATGTGAATTGGCAAACAAGGTAATGGTACTTGGAGTTAATGCCACCTGGGTAATGTCAGCTGGCAGCAAGGCCAGAGGTTAATATTGTTGATGCATCAATCAGATTGCTGATATTACTAACCAAGTCAGTAAGGGCACAAATAACCACACCCTTAAGGCTATGTGCCCACAGAAAGGTTTAGTGGCGTTCAAACCTTCAGTAAACCGCTGGAAATTATCAGTTCTGAGCTCTGAAGTCTCCAGCTGTTTTCCGGCGGTTTTCCAGCAGTTTTTTTCAGCGTGTGCACAGCGTTTTTCAGTCGGTTTTTCCAGCGTTTTTTCCGGCGGTTTTCTATGGAGGATTTTGTTCATAGAACCGATCAAAAACCGCTGAGAAGAATTGACATGCTGTATGCTGCTAAACCGCTGGGAAACCGCTCAACCGCGGGCAGATCCGCTCACATAAACAGACTATGTGTGCACAGCGGTTTCTAAATTACATAGGGTTACATGTAAGTCCTAACGCTGCTTAGGATTTACATAAATTTAAATAAAACCTATGCTAAACCGCCGGCAGTTTTCGCTGCTAATGAATGATAATGTGAGGTGTTGGTGGATATTTGAGAGTGTTTGCTGCATTGGTTTTATGCACTTGTGTTGCCTCTATCACTAGGCACACTGTGTCCTGCTAAGTGCAATGGATTTTTGGTAATTTTTAAAAAAAAAATTCTATCTGCCTGCACCAGATATCTGACTTTGCCACTAATGGCCACTTTACACGTCCCAACGTCGATCCGATATTGGATCCAACGCCGCGGGAGCGCGCTTTTTCTGGGCAGAATTCCAAGATCGCATAGGAGATGTTACACAGTGCTATATCGGCAAGCAACACTCCAGCGATGTGTACGTCCCCTTGCACGGCCGACCCAGGAATGACCATTTAACATGGGAGAGAATAGGGGACGTTTAACTTCATTTCATTGTTGGGCTTTTACACAGCCCGATCCGGCCACAACGTCCAACCAATATCAGGCCGTTGGAGAGCACGTTCATTTGATCCCCGATATCATTTTGGCGTCGTTCGTGCATCGTATTGGACGTTTATACCATACAACGCACGAACGATATCGGGGCCAACGCACGAACCACATGACTTTTGGTCGGAGTTGAACGCCGATATCGGGACGTGTAAAGTGGCCATTAGATTTGTACGCTTGCCCTTTTCTTCTGATATAACGACAAAATCTTACAGTTTATTTACTGTCTAGAATATTCTACCCATGGAAAAATGCCATTGTATTTGGATAATCGATGTGATTTTCGTCACTTATTTTTGGTTTTAATGTTATATATACAGTATTTATCCATTTTTCTTTTTTACTTTCTATCGATGCGTCACTTTTATTCGGTTCTCACTTACATTCTGTCAGTAACACAAGCGCTGAAAAGAAAAGATACAAGTGAGAAGGAGGAGATAATATGAACATTTCATGCATAATCTGCTATATGAAATATATATTAATAGGGAAATTGCCATGCATTCAACTATTCTAAAATACCTTCCAGAGATGTTTTGATTTGGCTGTTTCTGATAGCACAGACACAGCAGGGAACATCTAAAGTGATGAATAACCTAATCTCCTAATCTTAAAATGGGCATTATTCACAGTCTACGACAGCCTGCTGGAAGAAACCAACATTTACATGTATACAAACATATGTAAATATGTATAATGGTAAATCTAGTCTCATTTTTTATTATTCTATACAAGTAAATGTAACAGAAATAAAAATACTAGAACTCTATGTTCTGTCATGTGATAAAATAATCCAAATAAGATTTTACTCCAGTTCATTAACAATGGCAGCAGAACAAAAGAGGACATTACATATGCACCGTACATTATTTATCGTTACTTATTCTGTCTTGACGGAATACTATCCTGTCCTTTCTGAATCTCAACAGCTAAAAATTGTTTACTAATTTACATGCTTGCTCAATAAAAAATACTTTATATAAAAGGACTGGACATATATCACTTTTATGACCTGTTAATTAGAAAGGTCATAAAATAGTGATTAGTGGGGATTCAACATCTGGAACCTTGACGATCCTAAAATGCTCCAAATCCCCATCATTGACCGGGCAGCTGGCAACTTTTCTGCAGTTTTATCATTATAAAGATTAATGGGCAAACAGAAGCTGAGTGAGTCTGCTATGATTCTTCAGTTTCTCCTATTCTAGGGGCTGGCCAAAAATACAGACACTACTTTACACTTTCAAAATGTTCCCTAACAACCCAAATACCAATTCTGTTCAGCCTTAATTTTATTAATCAGCGTTTCCTGGATAACTAGATAACAACTAATAGGGTTGTATTCACAACATACAAAGTAGTTGTCACCAGCACTCATTTCATAAGAAGTAAATCTGCCGAGTGATGCAGCGATTACGATTTTTATTATAATATTTGGATTTACTTCTGAAATAGCACAAACCTTCAAATTCTATTGTTTCTAAATATAAAAGTGTAATATAAAGTGTAATTTTGGCTACAGGTACTGTAAGGCTGGCTTCACATCATGATTTTGCTGCATCCGTGTGTATCCGTGTCAAAACAGATACACACGGATCCGATTTTGCCTCCCATGTATACCTATGGGCAACGGATCGGATCGGATGTGTCCCTATTGGCAACCAATTTTTCTCACCATCTGTTGCTGTCCGATTTAGTCACGGAACTAAAATCGATTTTGGTCTCTGTCTCTAAAATCAGACACCACAGAACCGTGGTGATCCCTCGAAAATTACCATGGGAGCCTATGGACATCGGATCCGAATCAACATCAGATCCGATGTCGGCTCCATTGTTATGTACTGAGCATGCCCAGAAGCATTGCTCAGTACATAGCCCTGTCTCTGTCTGTTCTCCCTGCTCCTCCCTCCTCCATCTCCTCTCCTCCCTCTCCTCTCCCCTGTCCTCTCCCCTCCTCTTTCCTCCGGTATGTTAAAAATAATAAATCTCCTCACGGAGGAGACTTCACCTGTCTAGCACATCCGTGTATGCGACTGTCTCCATCTGGGCTTTAGGACCTGTTATTATGTCACCAAGCCAATCAGCTGACATATGAGCTGATCGGCTCGGTGACGTGACAAGAGTTCCTGCAGCCAGACGGTCGCATCCCCGGAGTCGCTGGACAGGTGAAGTATCCTCCGTGAGGAGATTTATTATTTTTAACATACCAGAGGAAAGGGACAGGGGAGAATAGAGGGGGGAGAGGATATGGAGGAGGGAGGAGCAGGGAGAACAGGGAGACAAGAATGATGTAGTAGCAGGGAGAACAGGGAGAGACAAAGGGACCACTGGATCCACACGGATCTTGCATAAAATCAGAAATGGATGGCTATTTGCCATCCGATTGCAGGGATCTTTGGATCCGTGGCTGTCCGGGGATCGTGCAAAACAAAGGATCCCCACGGACAGCACAAAATTGTGATGTGAAGCCAGCCTAAGTTAATTTGGCACATATACTGTATATATGCATCTCAATAAATTTGAATATTTCAAAAAGATCATTTATTTCAGTAATTCAATACATAAAGTGAAACACATGTATTATATAGAGTCATTACAAACACTGTGATCTATCTCAAGTGTTTATTTATGTTAATGTTGATGATTATAGCTTACAGTCAATGAAATCCCAAAAGTCATTATCTCAGAAAATTACAATAATTAACACTAAACACCAGCAAAGGTTTACTAAACATTTAAAATGGTCCTTTAGTTTGGTTCAGTAAGACACACAATCATGGGGAAGACTGCTGACTTGACAGATGTCAAAAAGGCAGTCATTGACACTCTCCACAAGGAGGGTAAGCCACAAATGGTAATTAAAAATCAAGGTCCCAGAGTCTGGAGGAAGAGTGGAGAGGCACACAATCCAAGCTAATTGGTCTAGTGTGAAGTTTACACAATGAGAGATGGTTTGGCGAGCCTTGTCATCTCTTGGTGTAAGTCCACTGTGTTTTATCAAAACCAAAGTCAGCGCTACCGTCTACAAGGAAATTTTAGAGCACTTCATGCTTTCCTCTGCCGACAAGCTTTTTGGAGATGGAAATTTCATTTTCTAGCAAGACTTGTCACCTGTCCACATTGCCTAAAGTACCAATACCAGGTTTAGTACACACAGTATCACTGTGCTTCTTTGACCAGCAAGCTTGCCCGACCTAAACCCCATAAAGAATCTATGGAGTATTGTTACGAGGAAGATAAGAGACACCAGACTCAACAATGAAGATGAGCTAAAGGCTGCTATCAAAGCGACCTGGGCTTCCATAATGCCACAGGCTGATCATCTCCATGCCACACCACATTGATGCAGTAATTCATGCAAAGGAGCCCCGACCAAGTATTAAGTGCATTTACTGTACATACTTTTCATCATGCATGCAAACATAGGTGTGGCATACCTTTGAGCTGGACATGAAATAATGTATGGCATCTCATAGTATAGTGAGCTCTGTTGGGACCTGGTCCTGCTTGATGCTGTCCTTGTCATTTCATGTCTCTGACAGATGACAAGGTATTAGTGCTATTGTTAGGCAGGGACTGTCACGATGGGGTCACCTTGTCGCTAGTGGGAAAGCTTACACATTTATATGATCATATCAATGTCACCAAATAACCTATTTTTTTGCACTTTTCATTTTTACTTTGATCATTTTTAGGGTATTTGCTCATTTGCGTTACTTGCTGCTTTTTCCACTGTGAGGTCAGTGTGAACTTGTACCACTGCATAGTTTCACCTTAGTTCCAGTCCTGGTTTTATTTCTTTATACTTTTCATTAGGCCAACATTTATTAATTAAAAAATATTTTTTTAGTCTTCTATAATATTCTAATTCTCTGAGATAATGATTTTTGGGTTTTCATTGCTGTAAGCCATAATCATCAACATTTACAGAAATAAACACTTGAAATTGATCCCTTCTGTTTGGAATGACACTATATATGCTGTATGTGTTTCACTTTATGAATTGAATTACTGAAATTATCTTTTTGATGGTATTCCAATTTATTGAGAGGCTCATTTATATCACAAAATTATACTGGCACATATTTTATACAGTTTTTAGCCATGAATAATATATCTTGAAAAAGATCCAAGTGTGAGTCAAAACAAAGCTTAGTTCATGTGCTGGAACCATGAGCAAATGGACACATTCAGCAACTTCAAAGTAGAAATTTTTAAGAATAGAATATCTATTTCATGCATGAAATGAGGTTACTTCTGCAGTTTTGGATAGATTTCTGCACATCCTGTTTAGAAGGTTGAGGAACCTACATGGCAGAAAACACCAAAAAGTGACACTATTCCAACAACTGCACCTCTCAAGAGTCTCAAAACCATATTCAAGAAGATTATTAACCAATTAGGTGCTTCCATTGTGGAAGGAAAAATGAACATTTTTCTTTTTCCAACAAAAAAATTTATTTTAGCCTCAAATACTACATTTTCACAAGGGTAACAGGAGATAATGGACAGTCAAATATGTTACACAATTTCTCTCGAGTACCCCGATATCCCATATGTAGTAGAAGATTACTGTTTGGGCACACAGTATGGCTTAGAAGGGAAGGAGCGCCATTTGACTTTTTGAATGGAAAATTAACTGGAATCATTAGCTGACACCATGTCGCGTTTGGAGAGCCCCTGTGTGCCTAAAAAGTGGAAACCCCCACAAGTGACCCCATTTTGGAAACTAGACCCCCCATGGAATTCATCTAGATGTGCAATGAGCTCCTTGAACCTACAGGTGCGTCACAGAATTTTACAATGTAGAAACATGTAAATGATAACATTAGATTTTTCCAAAAAAAATGTTGCTTTAGCCCCAAATATTTTCATTTTTCCAAGAAAAGCAGGAGAAATCAGATCTCAAAATTTGTTGTGCAATTTCTCCTGAGTATGATGATGCCCAATATCTGGTGGAAAACAACTATTTGGGCGCACAGCAGGACTCGGTAGGGAAGGAGCATCATTTGATTTTTTTGAGCACAGATTTTTCAATAATAGTTTGAAGACTTAATTTGCAAAGTCCCTAATGCCAGAACAGCAGAAACCCTCAAGTGACCACATTTTGGAAAGTACACCCGTCTGAGAGTTCATCTATGGCTGTAGTGATGATTTTATCTATGGAAAACACCCATGGAGTGAAGCATATTGAATTTTGCATTGTTAAAAATTACAAATAAGCCCTTGGATTGCCCAGTACATTTTAGTGCTTGTACATGGTGCTCGCGCTTCTGGAAAAACACACCCCATAAATTAAGTGGGCTTCCTCACTACAACAGGGCGAAACATGTGGGTGTTAACTGTGGTTTAAACTTTGTGGGGCTTAGAAGGCATGGGAGCATTTGGAATTGGGAGAACAGGTTTTGCTGTTTTTATTTTTTGGGGGGGCGCAAGGAACTATAATACTTTTATAAGAGCCTTTGTGCTAGCAGTAACATGGTATCCCCCTATATTTCCATTAACAGATGATGGACCTTTGTGAGGATTTGTTTATCTGTGGGTTGAGTTGCTTGCTATTGGTGGCAATTTGGGTATGGAACATTTTAGATCAGTTCACATTTATCTGCTGGGCACTTACTAGTGCATCTCAATGAATTACAATATCATTAAAAAGTTAATTTTTTTCAGTAATTCAATACATAAAGTGTAATGTATATATTATGTAGAAAAAATATTGGAATCTGAGAATCCTCAGTGGTTGATACCTTTTAATGGCTAATTGAAAAGATGGTACACATAACAAGCTTTCGGGACACAATGGCCCCTTCGTCAGGCTGGTACATCACCTGTCGAATTTACCACAACATATAACATTTTTTTTCTTTTCTATTGCTTATGTATACAGTATATGTACGTGTCTCCAGAATTTGTGTCATAACCAGCCTGACAAAGGGGCCATAGTGTCCCGAAAGCTTGCTATGTTTACCATCTTTTCAGTTAGCAATTAAAATGTATTAACCACTGAGGACTCTCAGATTACAATATATTTCTATCTACTGGCTAACACGGTACAAACATTTTTTACCTTATATTATGTAGAGTCATTACAAACAGAGTGATCTATTTCAAGTGCTTTTTTCTGCTAATGTTGATGATTATGCCTTACAGACAATAAAAACCCAAAGGTCATTATCTCAGAAAATTTAATGTAAGGGAGGATGAAGGGTTAAAAACCACGGTACCGTATTCCACGAGACATCAAAGGGTGAATATAATATTGAATTATTAGTCAGCACATTTCAGGGCTCCCAGAAATGCCTTACACCATTGCAATATTACCTAAATTTTTGATGAAATTCTAATTTATGGAGACACACCTGTACATTTGGGTTCTCCAGCTACAGCTCTGAAATATATGATGCAGCCCCAATGGATCCATTCACTAATAAGGCAGCAGAGTTACTTTGAACTCAGTTTGGCCTTTGTTCAGCAGTACCCTTTTCAAAGATGTACAAAACTATATTTGACCGCACTTTAGCGCATGTCTAAAAAGACAAGCAAAAACATGGATACCGCCAGATCACAGGTCAAGTGCAAGTTCAAGGTGGCTCCCTTTGCCTTATTACAGTGAATTTTCAGTTGGGAATTATTTCTGAATCACGTTTTTCAGAGATTTATATGTAATCTCAGATGTGAGCACTCAGCGTAGATCATAGGATAAATGTGAGCGTAGCTGTACCCTGATCTTTGAAAGGCAGAATAAATTCATCAGCAGCTGTTGTAGAATTAGCTTTATTAATATTTTTACACCATTCACCTTGCGGTATATGTGATTAAGTGGCTTTATTCGTCAGGTCAGTACGATCACAGTGATACCAGATTTATATATTTTTTGCTTAAGTTTGGCTACGATCTTGCTATAAATGTTTTTTACAAAATAAAGGATACAAATAAAGAAACCATTTGGGTTTAAATAAGACCATTTGGGTTTAAATACAAAGAAATAAGGAAACATTTGTGGATTTCCAGTATACCGTATGTGGGGAGAGTACAAGTCTTGCTATAAAAAAAGCTTAAAAAAACTTAAAAAAACTTAAAAACACACATGATAACAATTGGTGATATGGGAAGGGTAGATAAAGAGCCCCGATAGGGACTGTAGTCTTCATCATCTTTGTATTCAGCATTAAACATAAAAAAATCGCACACAGGAGACTAAATTAATATATAAGTACTATTAATATAAGCACACTGAGAGCTAAGTCGCACAGAATGACATTATCTCTTCTGTGCAACAGCTCCAAGTAATGCAGTTTTAAGTCTCAGTAGTGCAGATCCATTAACATATATAGATTGGTCATGCCTGAGCAGTATAGTGTCAGACACGATAGATCGAACAGGAAAACTGCCTTAGTCAAACTGCTATGGTAATGTAAATCTACCAGTTAATCTATTGAGCTCTGCAGGTTTTTATATCCGAACAATGGGTAAGATCCCTTGATAGCACTGTAATTTCGATATCTTATTCGATGTTTTATTATGAAGGCTATTTGTATTGATTGTTTTAATTTCACTCAGCCGGTGGACTGCAGGAGATCCTCCTATAAAATGGAGGCTCTAGCAGCCACTGGGTTAGCCCGTGGAAGAGGAGTACCTCGAAACGGTCCGTTGCACCTTCAGCACCCCCCCTCCTTGCACCATCTGTAACTTGATGCACCAATAAAAGCCGGAAATTTTTGGATCCAATCCGTGTGCCGCTACTTTCTACAAATAAAGAAACCTGTCATCTTATTAGTGTAAAAATAGATAAATCATTAAAAAAATTAAGCAGAGCTGTGCTGTATTTTTGATTCTCAGTGCAGATAAAGCTGACAGCTACGAGTTGCCGCCTACAGTTGTCTGGCTTTACCTTGGCTGGTAATCAAAAATACAGGGGAGCCCATTATTTTTTTAATTATTTACATAAGTAAATTAAAAAATATGTTTGCTTTGCCCTATTTTTGATTGCCAGCCAAGGTAGCATCCAGGCAACTGGGGGCTGGTATTCTCAGTGCGGTGAGGCCCATAGTTAAAAGGTCCTCCAGGCTAAAGAATAGCAGCATACAGCCACCCCAGAAATTGACACATTCATTAGAAGCGCCAATTTATGGCACTTTACCAGTGCTTGCCTATGCCCAGGTTTGGTGGCATCGAGTTGATAGAAGGAGTTAATGACAGCTGAGTATTGACAGCTTGTCATTAAGCTCAGATTGATAATTAGTGATGAGCAAATTTTGTTTGAACATATTTGTCAATTTCAAATTCAGCAAGAACCCGACCAATTTGATTCGTCATCTTGAATTTGAACGTTTTGCTGAAAAGTCAAAGGCCCATTGTTTTAGGGCCCCCCACACTAATCAATAGCAGCCATCCGCCACCCCTGAAAATGGCGCATTCATAAGAGGCACCGTTTCCAGCTGCTTAACCAGGCTCTTCCAGTGGCCTTGGTGGCAGTGACACACTGGGTAATAAGTGGTTAATACCAGCTTTGTATTACCAGCTGGTATTAAGCCCTGAGATTCTTAATGTCAGGCCAAGTTAGACCAGGCAATTAAGAATCTCAAATAAATGGTTAAGAAAGACAAAACACAGAGACAAATTATTTTTTCATAATAAAAACACAGAAACATTTATTTACTCCATCTTTATTACCCCCCGCCCTCGTACCCCTCCACGATCATCTGTGACGTCATCATTATTGGAGTCTATGGTGAAGAATACAACATTCTGTCACTACAGCCTCCAGTCACTGAATGAACGAGCTGTGGGCTCAGTCCATAACCGGTGAGTTCACCTGAAGTTATAGTTCAGGTAACCATGGCACCCGCTATGACTAGCGGCTGCCGTGGTTACCTGAACGGTGACCTGAATGAGTCACCACAAACATGGAGCAGAGCTGGTGGTAATTGACATGTACAGTAGCTGATCTGATCACCATAGTAATCATGACACGATTGCTTTGTGATTAGATCAGCTGAATGTGCATGTCACTAACCGACACCATGAATGTGGAAGTGAGAAGGACGCGGGAAGAGGGACCGTTGCAATCAAGCATCGGAGACACAGTAAGATGATCTTTGTGTCTGTCTGTGTCTAGTGTCTTTCATACACATTTGAAGGTGTTTTCTATGCAATGAAATTTGACTACCATTGATTTCAATCTTGTTTTGCGAACATTCAGCGAATGTTCATCAAATAAGTTGACAAACACGCCACATTCAGCAAACAAATCCTAATGCGAACACTGTGGTGTTTGCTTATCTCTATTGATAATGTCAGGGCCGCTTTACACACACCAACTTCTGTGTCCAACTTCTGAACAGATCTCTGGTTGCAGTGAAATCATGGACACATTGTTCCATTTGTACACAGCCACAAAATGGAGCAATGTGTCCATGATTTCACTGCAACCAGAGATCTGTTCAGAAGTTGGACACAGAAGTTGGTGTGTGTAAAGCGGCCCTCAGGATTCTATGAGAGCTCCCCATTATCAATCCTGTTAGTAAATAGTTAAAAAAGACATATGCAGAGAAAAATCCTTTATTTGAAATAAATCAGACAGACAACCCTAATTTTCCAATTTTTTACCCAAACATACTCTATGCTGACAATACACAATGAGGTCATATGAAGCACACTCGGCTTTGCTTCACCCAGAGACTACAGCAGCAAAACAAGAATCCTCTTGCGGCATTCTGGGATCATGCAGAATGCAGCTGCACCTTATGGCAATAATCTGATTGCCATACAGTGCAGCTATCAGTACTGCAGGCAGAAGTCCCAGAGATCACATAATATCTTGGGTTAGGTGACCAGATGTCGCAATGGCAAGTCAGGTCACCATGGTGATGACCGGCCCTCCAAAATTACATTGCAGTGGAACAATCAGCGTGGGGAGACAGGTGAGAGAGCATGTTGCGTGATCCCTTTAATCACCTACAGAGGTGATGATTCTAGCACCTTGTGCAATGGTAGACAAATCCTAAAAACATGTACTGTTTGCGACCCCTAAGGACTGCACTTGGCCAGCCCTGTTCTACAGGAGTGTGTAGTGTCTTGCATTTCCATACCTCTGACCACCCTCATTTTCCTATTTATTATTGCCCCACACATACCCCCCTGAAGACAAAATAATGGTCCCACAAAGCTCACTTGCGTCCTCTCCCTGCAGAATCTGCGATTAAATTTAGAACCACGAGGAGCTGTGATAGCATTCACTGAGTCACTCAGTGCTTCCCTCAGCAGTGAAATCAAGTGACCCTGGAGAGACCGAGGACCTGGGAGCAGCAGAGCCAGCGGCGGAGGATGGATTAAAAGTATTTGTTATTTTGCAATGTGTGGGGGCATATATAGTTACGGGAAGGGAGAATTTGTGCCAGCACAGGGGGCATATGTGCCAGCAAAGGGGGCATGTGTGCCAGTACTGTGGGCATATGTGACAGCACAGGGAGTCTATATGTGCCAGCAATGGGGACATATGTGCCAGCACAGAGGGGCTTATGTGCCAGCATAGAGGGCATTTGTGCCAACACAGGGGGCATATATTTGCCAGCAGAGGGGGACTACATGCCAGCAAAGGGGGTACATGTGCCTGCAAAGGGGGCATATGTTCCAGCACAGGGGGTCTATATGTGGCAGCAAAGGTAGCATATGTGCCAGCGCAGGGGACCTATGTGCCAGCAAAAGGGGCCTATTTGCCAGCACAGGGGGATATGTGCCAGCAAAGGGGGCATATGTGTCAGCACAGGGGACATATGTGCCAGCACAGGGGGGCTATGTATGCCATCATGGGAGGAATATGTGCCAGCACAAGGGGCATATGTGATAACATAAGAGACTATATGTGCCAGCACAAGGGGCATATGTGATAGCACGGAGGACTATATGTGCCAGCACAGGGGGGCATATGTGCCAGCTCAGGGGTCTATAAGTGCCAGCACAGGGGGCTAAAAATACCAGCACAGGGGGGCATATATGCCAGCGCAAGGGGCCATATCCAGAATGGGGGACTATGTACCAGAATAGGGAAAATATATCATTTGTAAGACTGACACTGGAATTATAAGACGGACGCCATTGAACATAAAAAAATATTTTTTTCTCTTATCCTTCACCAAATTTAGGGGTGCATCTTATAATCAGGTGCGTCTTATAAAGCAAAAAAAATGGTAGTTATTTCCTTTATTTCCTAACTGATATCACTCAATATTGGAACAAAATGTGTGATAATGATATGAAAATGAAGCCCTATGCATCCCGCAGAAAAAAATACAAATATTATTTGAATATCCAAATGAGAAATAAATTAATGCATGCATGAGAAAAAAAACAAAAATGTGGCCGATCAGGAATCGGGGTAAATGGCCGGGTCTTGAACTGGTTAACATAAGTTTTTGTTTTCAGATTGTAGCTGATTTAAGGAAACTGGGAACTTATTTTTATCTATCCTTTAACATATCTAGTAGATTACAATTAATTTCTTTCAATGGAGGGATAATAATAACTTCAATGAGTTGGGTGCATCTCTATGTTTAGCATACTTCATACTTGTACAATTTCTGTGCAGATAAATAAAAGATTCAGCGGTGTCACTGGAGAACACGGCCGCGTGTCTCTGGCATTGTCTGAGTCTTATCTGATGTAGATGTGGTTCCTCATGGGGAAAGAGAAAATATTGCAACAGACGGCTTGATATTCCCGAAGAATATAGTAAGCTTTATTAGCAATAGCTTCAATCCCTGACTGACAAATTTTTCACATTTTTTATCTTATTAATCCATGCTACTGTATGTAAATGTTATTCCTCTCTGCATAAGGGAGCCAACCAGCGATTTGTAATAAATGCTTATGAGTGCCTGAGGCTGCACTTAAACTTTAAAACATCTATTATTAAGTTGCAAAAAACACTGTAATGGCCAATTGTGACCTCATAGGAATTTAAAGCTGTGGTCTGCTACTCAGCATTAAAAATAAAAAAAATAATGCCTGAAGTTAAAATTACGAGCCTGTCTATTCTTAACAGCTGCATTCTGATTATTAAAGTGTATTTTACAACTGAATTAGAAGGCTTTTATGGACTTCGAGAATAAGATTTAAAAAGGTCATTAAACGTAGTTGTTTTTGTCACAGTAGGTGTCACAGTTCACATCAGACAGTGAGGATTCTACAAGAGAGCAGCCGCCTTTATAATAAACTATGGAGATTGCTCTGTCTTTTGGAGTTGCCTCTTTTTTTCCTTATAATGATAGCTTTAATGACAATTTTATTAATTTGATTGGGGATCCCACAGGCTTTCTATATAAATTTGGTAACAATTTATCTTAAAAATAAACTACGGTAAGTTGGCATTATGGAAGACAATGGATGTAAATGACTTGGAAAATTATCTTCACCAATGCATACTAAAGCATACAAGTGAAAAACAACATTTTTAAAAATCATGGATACTATTATATCTATTATTGTTCTTTTCATTATTTTTTTTGTTTCATATTTTTAATTGATTTTCAATTTTTTTTTTAATTTAATTGTTTACAATAATCAAAATACTAATAGCAGCTGTAGATAACAGACATCATTGCAGATGGTAACCAGGATAACGATAATACAGCAACATCAAAAATACATAAATATGTAGGTCCACAATCCTAGTAGGGTTCTTCGGGATACCTCTGTCCTAGGATGACATACAGTTGTGGCCAAAAGTATTGACACCCCTGCAATTCTGTCAGATAATACTCAGTTTCTTCCTGAAAATGATTGCAATCACAAATTCTTTGGTATTATTATCTTCATTCAATTTGTCTTAAAGGAAAAAACATAAAAGAGAATGAAGCAAAAAGCAAAACATTGATCATTTCACACAAAACTTCAACAATGGGCCTGACAAAAGTATTGGCACCCTCAGCCTAATACTTGGTTGCACAACCTTTAGCCTAAATAGCTGTGATCAACCGCTTCAATGAGTTTCTTACAATGCTCTGCTGGAATTTTATACCATTCTTCTTTGGCAAACTGCTCCAGGTCCCTGATATTTGAAGGGTGCCTTCTCCAAACTGCCATTTTTAGATCTCTCCACAGGTGTTCTATGGGATTCAGGTCTGGACTCATTGCTCGCCACCTTAGAAGTCTCCAGTGCTTTCTCTCAAACCATTTTCTACTGCTTCTTGAAGTGTGTTTTGGGTCATTGTCCTGCTGGAGGACCCATGACTTCTGAGTCAGACCCAGCTTTCTCACACTGGGCCCTACATTATGCTGCAAAATTTGTTGGTAGTCTTTAGACTTCATAATGCCATGCACACGGTCAAGCAGTCCAGTGCCAGAGGCAGCAAAGCAACTTCAAAACATCAAGGAACCTCCGCCATGTTTAACTGTAGGGACCGTGTTCTTTTCTTTGAATGCCTCTATTTTTCTCCTGTAAACTCTATGTTGATGCCTTTGCCCATCTGACCAGAGAACATTCTTCCAAAACGTTTTAGGCTTTCTCAGGTAAGTTTTGGCAAACTCCAGCCTGGCTTTTTTATGTCTCAGGGTAAGAAGTGGGGTCTTCCAGGGTATCCTACCATACAGTCCCTTTTCATTCAGACGCCGACGGATAGTATGGATTGACACTGTTGAACCCTCAGACTGCAGGGCAGCTTGAACATGTTTGGATGTTAGTCGAGGTTCTTTATCCACCATCCGCACAATCTTGCATTGAAATCTCTAGTCAATTTTTCTTTTCCGTCCACATCTAGGGAGGTTAGCCACAGTGCCATGGGATTTAAACTTCTTGATGACACTGCGCACGGTAGACACAGGAACATTCAGGTCTTTGGAGATGGACTTGTAGCCTTGAGATTGCTCATGCTTCCTCACAATTTGGTTTCTCAAGTCCTCAGACAGTTCTTTGGTCTTCTTTCTTTTCTTTATGCTCAATGTGGTACACACAAGCACACAGGACAGAGGTTGAGTCAACTTTAATCCATGTCAACTGGCTGCAAGTGTGATTTAGTTATTGCCAACACCTGTTAGGTGCCACAAGTAAGTTATAGGTGCTGTTAATTACACAAATTAGAGAAGTATCATATGATTTTTCTAACAGTGCCAATACTTTTGTTCACCCCCTTTTTTATGTTTGGTGTGGAACTATACCCAATTTGGCTTTAAGACAATTTTTTTTGTGTTTTTTCATTGAAGACAAATTAAATGAAGATAATAATACCAAAGAATTTGTGATTGCAATTATTTTCAGGAAGAAACTGAGTATTATCTGACAGAATTGCAGGGGTGTCAATACTTTTGGCCACAACTGTATGACTTGGGAAAACTACAAAGGGAAGCTATCTATTGGAGAACAAAGCCTCTGTGTGTTTTGAGCAAATTCAGTTGAAAGATAGACAGATAGATAGATAGATAGATAGATAGATAGATAGATAGATAGATAGATAGATAGAGTGGATAGATAGACAAATTCACTTAAAATGGTTTGCACCCTAAACCTAATATTTGGTTGCACACCCTTTGCAATAAATTACTGCAATCAATTGCTTCCTATAACCATCAACAGCAGCATTCAGACTTCAGTCATCGGAATGGCACTGGTTCAGTCACCGTTCAATGCATTGTACTGTAAGTGGGCCACTGGCACTGACGGACAGCCAGCTCTAATGCTGAGCGGCTGTCCATCAGTGTGGTAGGTGCAGTAATAGCTGCTGCTCTCGATACACAAAGTGGTGACTAAACCACACCGGCCCCGCACCTATGGGAGAAACCCTAAAGCTGCCGGTAGGAATAAAGCTCACTTCCTCCCAACAGTGAGTTTTGATATGCAGGTGTCGGGCAGGTTCCAGACTTTATTAACTTGCAAATTAACCCACATCTGCAGGTTAATATTGTTTACTCATGTGACAGGTTCCTTTTAATAAAAAATTTTTTTTTCATATTTAATGGAATATATTCATTGAAAAAAGTTATATCTTCAGTAGTCTTCAAAATATTATCCTGAAATGTTAGAGATAAAAATGTGTGATGGGCCTTAATGTTCCTGTGTAAACTGTGTTTTTTTTTCCATTTGGCTCTATTACAGATATTTCAATAGTCATACAGTTAAAGACTATATTTAAGAGAGTTTTTGTTAAACTTAGAGCGGCCTTTTTCTTATCTAATAAAGTTGTGATTTTGTGCAAAGGCCCTTTTTATATTTGCTATGACCAATAATCGATAAAAAAAAACCAGTCCACCACTATCTTGCTCTGTGCTGTAAACACATGCTTGCAATTATGGAAATTAAAACATACCTCTTCACTCCACTGCCCACCCACTTCAGCAGTGCAGTGTACGGTCCACTAACGATTTTTTTCACTGTTCCCTCTGGTGTGTTGTAAAGTGGCCCAGGCAGTGGTCACCTCTCAGATCTAAAATGGCTTTCACAAACAGGTTTGCCGCGAGCTATTCTATTTCCCAGAGCCTTGGATTGCCCTGGCATTCACCCTTTAACCCCTACACAAGAATTTATACAACCTCTATACAGGGACTTATACAGGGGTCCCTGTATAAGGGCCACAGAGTCAGCTACTGACCAGTGGTGCAACCTGGCCAGAAGGATGGTCAGGTTGCTGGGTCAAAACAAAGAGGCTGAAAAGCACAAAATTGTCAGGCAGGAGAAGCATCAATAAACAAACCAAGGTCAAAAGGAAAACAACAATATTCAACAGGAGAAACAAAGACCTGACCAGAAAGCAAAAGCTATCCTAGCAAGTTTAAGTAGTAATCTGGAAGCTTTAGTAGGGTATAATGTTTTCTAGTTGACTGGAGCAATGAATTGATAACTTCATCTGAACAGCACACACTCCCATGCTGACAGACTGGATAGCACACCATGTCTTTGCCTCTCTAACTTTAGTGGAAGTACAGAGACTGCATCTTCCAGAGCTTCTGGTTCCAACATCTCCTCTATTACCAGTGCCTCCCATAGAGTGAATACAGTGGCCTCTGGTGAAAGAAGCAGATGGCACACCAGCAGGTTCTGGTGGAGATTTGACATGTACATCCTTTTTGTTATGGGTTGCCTTAATTAGGCATCATTGCACACCATGCCATCATGGCCCAAATCATAATATCATGACATTCATATATTCATCTATCATGGCTTAGTAAGTGATACAGGGAATGTACATTGTAACATCACAATCTGAAGAGCTGACTTGGCCTTAGGCCACTCATAATATGTTCATGTCACGCCATGCGCTCAATGATGTCAGAGATCTACTCAGACTGTTATTTCTCTTTATTTTGTTGGGTAAATATTACCAAACACTGGCTTAGAACAGTTGTAGAACAGGGCTCAGGACTGTATGAAGCTGTATACTAACGCCACCTGTACAAAACACACCTGTTATTTGTGAATTCTTTCAAAAGGATAGTGATCCCACAAGTGAACTCTTTCCGAGGAATACCTTTTCACTGCTTGGGAGAATGTCAAGAGTGAGTAAAACTGTCAGCAGAATATAAGGGGGTACTTCTCGCAAACTAAGGCTTGACATATATTCTAGTTTGTTTCACATGTGTTTCTTTAACCCTCATTCAGACATCAGCATTTTTTCATCAGTGTTTCATCAGTGTTTGTATGTGAAACCTGAAATGGATCTTAGGCCCCTTTCACATCAGCGGTTCTGTCTGGATCCGGACAATCTGGCAGATTTACCGCATCTGCCACATCTCCCACCTAACTTGCAGTACACTTGTGGCAAGCCCCCATTCATTCTCTATAGGGCTTGCCGCAAGTGCGGCAATTGCAGTTTTGCCACGATGAACGGTTAGCAGCATTTTTCTTTCGCCACCGCAAGTGCCGGATCTGCCGCATCTGGCAGAACCGCACTTGCCGCACCCGACCTCAAGCCCCATAAACAATGCATGGGGCTTGCCGCAAGTGCGATCATTAGGTGGCAGATGCAGTGAATCTGCCAGATCTGACGCATTCAGCGTAAAAACGCTGATGTGAAAGGGGCCTAACAGAGAAAAATTAATTGAAAGATTGACATCAGTTTAGTGCTAGGAGACCGCACGGGTTATTTTGCATACAACTAGTGATGAAATACTGATGCAAAAATAATAATGTGTAAATGAGGCCTTATTCCTTTTTTCCCTATTTCTGCCTTTGTGGTTTTGCTGTTTTTGGTATGATTCAACAATCTGCACATTCCAAATATAAGAAAACCATTGAATAAACAGGTGTGTCCAAACTTTTGACTGGTACTGTAGATGCAATAACAATTAAAAAAAGAAATAAAAAAAAGTTTGTCCTTTAATGAGAGAAATAATTCAATTTAACCCTAGAATGCGCAACCATAGAAATCTACACTTTCACATACCTGGGGCCTTTTAGACCTGTGTGCAAATTTAATGAAGTAACTCAAATAGAAATACTTTTCAAAGATTATTTGAGATGTGAATATTTCAAAACATTATAATTATGTGCACAAAACAAAAAAAAGTAATTATATCGGCTTAAAACACCCAATATATGCATTCTATATAATTCTTTATATATAATGTTTTTTTTTTTGTCTAAACGTTTTTTATATAAAAGTTGTAGTAAACATGGTGCAGGAATATTCCTTTTCCAAAACTTTCCTTTTCAACTTTACTGATTACCCCAAGAATTTTCACATATTATTTTTTTGGAAGAATGTTCCTTGCAGACATTTTGTCCACAAGTAGTACAGAAACGCTCAGATTTCCTTTCCTTCTTTGCTGGACAAATATAACAGCACTTTCTTTTTTTTTCTCTTGGTTCTGGATGTTCCTGAAAATGTATACCGCATCGGATTATAGCTTCCGTAATTTGCCTTGGCAAGCATTTCGTGTTGCTTCGCTCCATCAAGGTAGGCATCAAAAGTTCATAGCAAAGTTCTGTCAAGAATAGACTTCTCTTGTCCTTCCTGTTGGCATGGAATTCTGGATGAGTTTCACTATAAACAATATAGCTATTGAGGGCTGATACATCAAGGAAATTATAAAAAATTACTACAGGCCAACATTTTGTCTGCCTCTTGCGCATATACTCTCCAATCATTTCATCCATCTTGTCCACACCTCCTTTTGTTCTATTATAATGCGGTATAATTTCAGGTTTCTGTTTCCTGTCATTGGTGTCAATACTTCCATCATGATGCATTGTACTAAGTAATATCACAGATTTTTCTTTCTTTGCTTTATAAATTACGATTGTTGCTTGATTGCAGAAACCAAAGACACTCATAAAGTGGTCGCTTGGAATTTTGCTTCATGATTGGAGGAATTCGCGGTGGTTTGGCCTCATAATACCAACAAGTGTGAGTTTTTTCTGAAGCAAAAATGTGTCCAGTTCCAGATTGGTAAAGTAGTTGTCCATTGTTATATTTTTTCCAGAATTATAAATTGGTACTGCAAGTGTTTTTACTATGTCAGAACATAGGTCTTTCTGGACTGGAGCATCAGCTTCTATGCCACAGTAAATCAGACCATTCATGCCTTAATAGCTTGTTGAATCACACATCCAGAACATTTTTATGCCATACTTGGCAGGTTTACTGGGCATATACTGAATGAATTTGCAATATCCCCAAAAGGCAAGAAGTTGCTCATCCACTGTTACATTGTCATTAGAATGGTAAAGTTTTGTACAGTTTTTGATGAAAAGATTCCAGATGTAGCTAATAGGGGCTAATTTATGTTTCCAACCTCTCAGGATGAGTTCTCTTATCATCAAAATGAAGGCTTCTCTGAATATTCTCAAATCTATTGACTGACATTGCAGATTTGTAGTGTGGATCTGAAAAAGGGTTCAGAAATAATTCTCTAATTGGAACATCGTATGATTTTGTACACCCTGCCAGAAGAGTAAGGGCAATATAACCATATAGTTCCTCTTTTGTTATAATTTTCCATGTTTTTTTCTTCCTGAAGCGATATTTTCCTTCTAAGTTAGTACACAAAACTACCTCAACTACAATTTCATCTGAAAAAAATTTACAGAAAACGTTTTGGACAAGAATTGGGGAAATCCTACAGTGCTTTCAGCAACTCTCATAATATTAGGTGATGGCGTGCATCCAAGTAGCCCAGCAGTACTGTTCCAAAAAACATTAGTTTTGAATGTTCTATTTGTACATTTTGCTGGATCCATTACTTCTTCATCATCTGAAGAATCACTGGACGATGAAGTAGAGACATTAGCTGGTGGCATGTACTCTTCATCGGACAAAGAAAGTTCACTGTCTTCATCACTATCAAAAATTATTGCCTCGATTTCTTGGTCAGTCAAACCCCTGGATGTAGACTGTGCCATTGTAACCTTAGATGTCAGTAAACTAAAATGAAAAAGAAAAAAATGATTACAATCAGAATTGTGTACTCTTTGTAAGTGTGTGTGCTAAAAGTAAAGTGCAGCCCCCCTCCTCTTACCTTCAGCAGGTCACCACTTTTTTGTAGGTGCAGTAGAATCCTCTGGATTTTTGAAACTCAGAAAGTTTCTTTTTCCAGAAACAAGAAAGCTGACTCCTTCCTCCAAAGTCTCTTCAGCAAGTAGCACACAATGAACAGGATGTTGTCTGTCCTCTTGTTCCTGTGTGTTCATGACCTGCAATGATGTCAGAGACGCATGACTTTGTGAAGGAGCCTCCCTCCAAAGATCACATGACCATGTAGTCAGGCAGAATCCACACTCTTCCCAGCAACAGCAGAGTCATAAAGACTGAGTAATAAAGACAAAGTCTAGCAACAGCACAGACAAAAAGACTGAGGAAAACCAAGTACAGGTCTAAAAGGCCCCAGATGTGTGAATATGGGGGTAGTTCCAAAAAAGAGTTGTTTTACCGAAATTTCTATAACATAAAAATATATGAACAACTGGAAATTACTAACAACAATATACCTGAGGAATACCTAGTGTTTCCAAATTCTAACTAAAGTAATCTTGCAGAAAATAGAAAACAATTAACCTAGCATGCCTGCGAGGCCCCAGATATGTGTTATAGGGTTAATAATTACTAATTTGTAAAAAATAAAAACTGTAGACTTGAAAAGGAATTAAAACATCTAGTTGTTTTAATTAAATGACAGTAATAAAGCATAAAAAGTAGACACATTTCCACCGTTTATTACACTTTACTTATAACTTGGAATTTATATATTTGCCTTTTGCTAAAAGTGAAAAATAAAAAATTCAATATACCAATAATTACTTAAAAATGAAGATGTCGAACACTGTCAAATAAATGAGAACTTTATGGCTTTTAGAATATTGTGTGTAAAAAAAAGAATATAAACTGTACATTATGACCATAGGGCCACATTTGATTGTTTCTAAAAGAATTACTAGTATCTTTAAGTTCTTGTTCCCTTGAAATGTATTTCCTTAAAGCATAACTTTAACATTTTTGTTTAATAATAATGTAGAGCAAGTGATTATAATAAACTTTGAAATATACCTTATTAATGAAATCTGGTTGAAAAGCATTCATAAACCTTCCACAAGGTGTCCCCACTGCACTGTGTGTGAAGCAGACATGTGTTTCTTATCAGTCGGATCCATCTTTACTCTGAATATGGGGTATGTAACAAATAAAGGAGGGGACGTGGCCTACACTGCTGACTGCAACTGGTGAAGAAACAATGCATTAGATTAGCTTAGTCTACAGCACAGTTGCTAAGCAATGTCAGAATGTCAGGATCAGTGCAATCTAATTTTTGCTCGGCACAAGCTTCTGATCTGTAATCTGGCTTCACACAGCTCAGTCACGATCTCTGTTAACCCATTCTCTGCTCTCACATTGATCTGCTACCTATGAGCTCTTGGCCATGCCCACACAGTCATAAGATGCAGTTTTTAAAAGAGCACAGAAAAATGGCAGAAAATATGTCATATGGCACAAAAAGCAGTAGCTTAGCTGCTATGTGACCCATCATTAACAACCAGTGCAGTATTATTTTATTTTTCAATGAAATAACTTGTACACTTTAACCCCCTTCCCGATCTTTGACGTTGTACAACATCATGAAAGTCAGGGACTTCCCGACCTCTGACGTAGTACAATGTCATGGGGTTACCGAGACACCGTTGCCATGGTAACTGCCATCAGGCTCCAGTCTATTGTGATTCTTGTCACAAAGCACCAGGACTTGATGTCGGGGGGTGGATTCCCCACCCCACCCCCACAATCACGGTAATTGGCTATTTAAACAGTCAATCACAGCAATCCTCCACTCCAGCTTTGGAAGGGGCTTTCATAGCCTCTATTATATGCTGGAGCATTGGAGGGGCCGGGAATCGCCCCCTTCAACCTGAAGGGGAGTGATCTGAAGCGATCAGCTGCATGGCAGCGGTGCAGGCCCGCATATGCCCACCAGTTGCCTGCTTGTGCCGCTGCTCCTCTGCAGCCTGATCTCCGTGGATAGAGGTAAGGTGGCAAAATGAGCAATCTGACAGTGGGGCACAGTGATCTGCTATGTGATCACTGTGTCTGGGCTCTGTCACCGCCTAAGTGCGGTGATCTTACGATCACCGCACTTAGGCTCTGGGGAGATGAAGTGCACTGTCACTTGCCTCTACACACTGTGATCTGCTCATCATAATGTAAATACAATGAGCCGATCACCATGGTAACCCGACATTGCAATGGCGACATTGGGTCATCTGACCCAAGCCTCAGAGGTCATATGATCTCTGAGACTTGGGTGTGCCACAGTGATGATGCACTGTATGGCAATGATCTGCCATATAGTGCACCATCACTATGACAACAGACTACAAGAGGACCCTTGATCCCTTGTTGTAGTTTGTTGTCATAGTGATGGTGCACTGTATGGCAATGATCTGCCATACAGTGCATCATCACTATGACCCCAGAGACTGCAACAAGGGATTAAATATCCTCTTGTTGTAGTGTCTGGGGTCACAGTGATTGTAAATGCAGCCCTCAGCCACCCCCGGAAATGGTACATTCATTAGAGGTGCCATATTCTAGTGCTGTACCCAGACTTTTCCAGTTGCCCTAGTGCCAGTGGCAAACTGGGTAATAAAGGGGTTAATTCCAGCTCTTTTATTGGTAGTTAGCACTAAAAGCCAGAGTTTCATAATGTTAGGGTCCCGTTATATTTGGCGATGTTCCAGAGATCCTGACAACGATATGACCTGGTAAGGATCGCTGGAACGTCGCTGGTGAGGTGTCAAACAGTCGGATCTACTCAATGACGCAGCAACTATATGGCGACTTGTATAAAGACCTCAGTGGTCGTTGGGACCCTGTCACACAGCAACTAGTCTGACGACTCAGACCTATGTGGCTATTATTGTGAGACCTATGTGGCTGAGTTCTTAGTCACCAACGAGGTTGTTGTTAAGGCGTCAAACACACCGATGCATGCTGGCCAGTGGGAGCCCGACGATCAAAAAATGGTCAAGGCCATTTCAACATGATTGGCGATCTCACAGTGGAGGCCTGGTCGCTGCTACATGTCAAACATAGTAAGATCGCTGGCAAAGTCGCTTTTACGTTACAAAACCTGTGACACAACAGTGATCTCGCTAGCGATCTCACTATGTGTGACGGGGCCTTTAATGTTAGACCCCACCCTTAGTAATCTCTAGTAAATAGTAAATAATACACAACATTCAGAGAAAAATAATTTTATTAGAAAAAAAAACAAACATATCTTAACTCCATCTTTATTACTCCCACATAACCTCCACGATCCTTCATCTAGAGTCTGCAGGGAGAGAACAAGCGTCCTCTCCCTGCAGAGTCTGCAATCACACTGACCGCAGGGACTCGGTGAGTGACGTCAACCGCCGCAGTCAGAGACTGCCACAGGGGAGTGGTAATGTCACTTGCTGAGTCACCACGGCACCCCGTGCCAGTGAACTCAAAGTGTTGTCACTTGTGGGGGTTTCCGCTGTTTAGGCACATTAGTGGCTATACAAAAAGGATATTATACCGACAGACCATACCATCAAATCTGTGTTCCAAAATGTCACTTCCTCCCTTCAGAGCCCTGCCTTGCAACCAAACAGTGGTTTTCGACTATATATGAGGTATCTGTGTACTCAGGAAAAATTGCCCAATAAATTTTAGGATCCATTTTATCCTTTTGCCATGTGAAAAAAAAATTGAGGCTAAAAGAACATTTTTGTGAAAAAAAGTACATTTTCATTTCACGGATCAATATGTGAAGGACTTGGGGATTCCATGTGTTCACTATGCATCTAGATAAGTTCCTTGTGGGGGGCTCTAGTTTACAAACTAGGCTCACTTGTGGGGAAGCTCCAATGTTTAGGCACACAGGAGCTCTCCATACGCAACATGGTGTCTGCTAATTTTCCATTCAAAAAGTCAAATGGCGCTCTTTACCTTCCGAGCCCTGACGTTTCCATAGAGCAGGCGGCGCATATCGTTACATGCCGTTAACCCTATGCTCTGCTCCTGCGAGGCACTACATTTTTAATGGATGCAGCAGGGTGAGGGCAGACGTAGGTCTGACCCTAGCCTAAAATGTTTTTTTTTCGTGCACGTTACAGCCATAATAAGGGAGCATTGGATGAATGTATTCTTTGTCTGTGGGCTGTCCATATGGAAAACAGGTAGGCAAACAATGCAGCTGTGTGCTATGTGCTAAATCACTTGGCTATTTTTCACATAGACCCCAGATCTATGTGAATAACATTGCAGCATTCACTATCTGTTTGGACTTACGGACAATGTCAGACCATATAAAGAGCAAGCAGCGTTTGCAACAGTCCGCTATGTGGACAGGCACCGTGCCGCACATGGAGACGGTCACGTAGGCAATTTGCGTACGACACTGGCCTGGAAAATTTAGAGGACCATGAGAACGAAGCATCAGACTGGTGCAGAAAGAGACATGATGTAGAATGAACACTGGCCCCAATATCAATTTAACTAATATTTTTACATCTTCTATATTTTTATACAATGAATATATTTCATTGTTTGTCCCTTCTTGTAAACATTTTATAACATGTAGAAACAGAAATACCGGAGCCATAGAACTGTCATATAAGTTTATAAAATAAGAGATTCTCAATCTGATTTATATTGAGCAATCTATTTTATAGTGTGCATTGTATACACAACAAACGTATTTCCTCATATAAATACTGGATGAAAAATTGAATTATTAATTAGTTACACTCACCCAGCACAACGCTCACATACTTCAAATTTATTCCACTATGAAATGCCTCCAGGTATAAGATACATTTTACATGTTTGCAAAATGTTACATTTTTATGAATATTGACATATCTATCGCTAATTAAACCAGTACCTCACTGTTACTCCACAGCACGGTGAAATATTTACCGAAAAATAAGCAATATCTCTGCAAATGAGCCATGAAAATAGAAAAGATTAAAAGGGGAGAAATTTGATATCTTGCAATATTTGTCATAATGTCATAGAGGATTGCATTTGCATGTTGTGTCTGAGACGCAGAATTTTGATTAGTGAGTAGTGAACTGTGTCAGCTTGTGTTTTACCTCATATTGATAACAATCTGTTTGCGCAATATGAATTCTATGTAAATCTTCTAAATATATCTTTGAACATACATTGGCCACTCAATAGTAAGCCACAACTGTACATTATCAGAAATTTCTAACGGATTAGATCTTATGGTGACCCACTGCTATGTTTTATGTAAAGAGATAATAACGCTATATTACCTTCTGCCATATTCAATGATCTCTATAGTACATATACAGCTCAAATATGTTGTTCCTAAAGGGCTCCTGTGTGCCGTAGAACTAAGCCTGAATTGTTTGGAAACAATATTGTTTTGTTTGGCAAATAATTACTGTCAAAATCTTCTTATAGACCACCCTATATAAAATTATAGGTCATGAGTCACCAGTTTGGATAATACGACCCATGGTGAGCAACTATTAAAAAGTAAAGGCGTTTTCCCATGAACAAAGTTCATTTTAATTAATAGATCATGGAATAATAATTTAAATCATAGGATATGTTTTAATTGTTTTTCCTGTGCTGAAATAAACTTATAAATCTTATATATGTGCCCCTGCTGTGTACTGTGTAATGGCTGTGTCTGACCATACAGAGACATGGTCTGATCATACCACATCTCCTGTGCTGAGATAATCTTACCTATGTGTCCCTGCTGTGTACTGTGTAATGGCCATGTCTGACTGTACAGGGACATGGTCTGATCATACCACATCTCCTGTCCTGAGACAATCTTATATATGTGTCTTATATATGTGTCCCTGCTATGTACTGTGTAATGATGTGTCTGATTGTACAGGGACATGGTCTGATCATACCACATCTCCTGTGCTGAGATAATCTTATATATGTGTTCCTGCAATATCTTGAGTAATGGATGTCTCTGACCGTACAGGGATATGGTCTGATCATATCACATCTCCTGTGCTGAGATAATCTTATTTATGTGTCCCTGCTATATCCTGTGTAATGGATGTGTCTGACCGTACAAGTACATGGTCTGATCATACCACATCTCCTGTGCTGAGATAATCTTATATATGTGTTCCTGCAATATCCTGAGTAATGGCTGTGTCTGACCGTACAGGGACATGGTCTGATCATACCACATCTCCTGTGCTGAGATAATCTTATATATGTGACCCTGCTATATCCTGTGTAATGGATGTGTCTGACCGTACAAGGACATGGTCTGATCATACCACATCATCTGTGCTGAGATAATCTTATATATGTGTCCCTGCTATATCCTGTGTAATGGATGTGTCTGACCATACAGGGACATGGTCTGATCATACCACATCTCCTGTGCTGAGATAATCTTATATATGCGTCCCTGCTATGTACTGTGTAATGGATGTGTCTGACCATACAGGGACATGGTCTGATCATACCACATCTCCTGTACTGAGATAATTTTATATATGTGTCCCTGCTATGTACTGTGTAATGGCCACTTACTGGTGCTTACGCCATTTGTGTAGTCTACAGGCTGCTGTCCAGGGTCCTGATCACTAATACAGTAGTTCTATGGCCATTGCACAGCCATAGAACTACTGTACATGATATCAGCCTGTAGACTATGCAAATGGCATAAGCACCAGAGATAGCTCCTTATAAAGGATGCTGTCCGGTCTCTGGTGCTTACGCAAACTACGTAGTATACTCCTGCAAACACAGGAGCCGGCGGCTGTCATTATAAAGTATAGAAAAAGCCGACAATAGCGGAGATACAGTTAAATATAGAATTAATCCCTCACATGCCGACCTGTGTGGACAGCATGTCTCTAGGAGGGTGGACACTCCCTAGAGACATGTTGCCCACATCTATTAATAACATTTAACCCTTTGTTCATCCCTGCGGCTTGGTGCGTTTTACTTCAGTATCTGTAAGGCCATGTGCAGATGATGATTATTTGGTGCGTTTAACTTCAGTATCTGTAAGGCCATGTGCAGATGATGATTATTTGGTGCGTTTCACTTCAGTATCTGTAAGGCCATGTGCAGATGATGATAATTTGGTGGATTTTACCTCAGTATCTGAAAAGCTTTGTGCAGGCGATGAGTATTTGGTGCGGTTTTTAATGCAGCATCTGGAAGGCCTCGTGCACACTTTGAGTATTGTGTCACATTTAGGGGACTACAACAAGAGTCTCCATTTTTCCCAAAAATTTGGGCCCAGACACCACTTCAGTGGCATCAGTTGCCCCGCAGTTGCAAGCTGAAAATGGTTGATGAGGTGACTTTCATGCAGCACATACCAAAATCCACAAGCCATTAGTCTCCCCATGTTATCTGTGAGATTTGTCACCAAAATGTAAGTAGTGGCCAAAAAATCTGGGTAACTATGAAGACAGCAGGAGAAGGGGCTGCTGTCCAAGTCTTGCCATCCCCACGAGTTGTGCATCAATCCTCTGTATGTAGAAGTTCCTCCACTGCTTCTGCCTCCTCAACCTCGTCTCGGTCCTCCACCTGCACTCATATCCTGTCTGGTAATGCCACCCACGTTCTAATTGCGCACAAGGAATCCTGCACACCTCCTTACTATGATGGCAGCAGGGCTCAACGGCAGCAGGCGGTGTTTACCTTGAAATGTATGGGAAATGTGAGTCACACAGCTGAGGAGTTGTGGTCTGCTGTGGAGACCGAGTTTCATCAATGCTTGTGTCCACTGAACCCGCAGGGATGGCCGTGTGCGACAATGCTGCAATGCTGTGTGCAGCCCTCCGCCGGGGCAATGTGACACACGTGCCTTGCATGGCTCACGTCTTAAACCTGGTTGTCCAGCAAATTTTTGCACATTATCCGTCTTCAGCAGAGGGCACAGTCGCTGTGTGCTCACTTCCGCCGTTCGCATCCCGTAGCTCAACGTCTTGCATCTCTACAGAAGTCGTTCGGCCTTCCAGTTCACTGGCTGAAATGCGGGATGCCAACACGATGGAATTCAACTCTGCACATGTTGCAGCAACTGTGGCAGCACCGACGAGCCCTGGTGCAATACGTCATGACGTATAACCTGGGCCTACGAGATCCAGAGGTGGGGAAAATCACACTGCTGGAGTTGTCTTAAATTAAGGACCTATGCACCATTCTGTACAGTACTGAAATGTCGACGAAGATGTTTAGTGATGATTATGCCATAATCAGCATGAATATTGGAGCACACTTTAAACAGTATTCAGAGTCAGGAGGTGGCACTAGAGGAGGGGAGGAAGTAAAGGAGGAGGCATATGCAGAAGGGCTCACAAGATCTCCAAGGTGCAGTTGACACTTTATGGCTAGGGTCACATTTCAGGTTTTTTTTTTTTAACCCCTTCATGACCGATCTTATTTTGACCCTAAAGACCGAGGCATCTTTGTCAATTCTGACCAGTGTCCCTTTATGAGGTAATATCTCTGGAACGCTTCAATGGATCATGTTATTATTAAATTTAGACACCTTGGGATCTCCACAGCGAGTAGGGTTGTAGGCCTCCTTATTCTGCTTTCCAGTTCTGAGTCGGGCAGGTATGGAACCTAACCGGACCGTTACTTCTCTCTCTACACACCCGAGTTGCTGCACTAAGGGCTCTCTCATGGGCCACCGCTCTCTCCCCGCGGTCCCTGGCTCTCAATTGTTGGTGCTGTGAGTGTCCGGGAAGCTAAGCCTCCTCGAGATGCTGGCTTCTCTGCTGGGTCTATCTCCTCTCTCCCCTGCAGACTCGGGCTCCAGTGACCGGTGTTCTGGTGGGGTGAGCTGGAATAGCTCCTCTGCCCCTGGTAAAGTGTTCCTCGACTTTGCCTTCTATCCCTACTCTTCGGATCCTCACACTGACTTTCGTGTGTACTAGTTTGGGCCTAGCATGGCTCCGGTACCAGTTCAGCTCACTAGTCTCTCAGCTACCTTACAGCTTTTCTATAGTCTGAACACTGTGTCTGACTCCGCCCCCAGCACCTGTATTTATAGGGGGGAACTGGCTTAAGGTGACCAGTTGGGCCCCCCTTACAGGCCTGGGGTAGAAGGTGTTGGGTGTAAGTGGGTTACCCGCTGTGGGAAATTCTTCAGTGTCCTAGGAGAGCCTGTGGTTACCTGGTACAGGGTGCCACACATAATACATTAAACTCTCAGTGTACACCCCCATCACAATGTGTGGCCCCCCTGCTGGCACTCATAATAATATATTATAGATTGAACTCACCCTCCAACGCTTGTCTGCAGTCTCAGTGGCATCCTCCGCTCTTCCTGCTTGTTCCTGGTATATCTAATCATGTGACCAGAGCGTCATCGATGTCATCACTACTGCACCAGTCACATGATTAGAAGGGCAAGCAGGAAGAGAGAAGGAAGCCACAGAGCCTGCAGACAAGCTTCAGAGGATGAGTCCAATCTTTATTGTGAGCGTCAGCAGGGAGGCCATATGCCAGTGATGAGGGCCATTTGACAGTGATGGGAGCCCATATGACAGTGTTGGGGCCATATGACAGTGATGGGGGCCATATGACAGTGATAGGGCCCATGTACCAGTGATGGGGCCAGTGTGCCAGTGATGGGGCCCTTGCACCAGTGATGGGGCCCTTGCACCAGTGATGGGGCCCATGTACCAGTGATGGGGGCCATGTACCAGTGATGGGGCCCATATACCAGTGATGGGGCCCATGTACCAGTGATGGGGCCCATATGCCAGCTATAAGGATCATATACCAGTGATGGGAGCGCTATATACCTGTGATGGGCGCATATACTGTGATGTTGCACTATATACCAGTGATGGGCACTATATACCTGTGATGGGGGCGCTATATACCAGTTATAGGGGCTATATACCAGTGATGGAGGGTGCCATGTACCAGCGATGGAGGTGCTATACACTAGTGATGAGGGGACTATATACCAGTGAAGAGGGGCTATATACGAGCATGAAAGGTTATATAGCAGCCATGGGGGCTATGTACCATGCTGGGGGGGTGCTGCATTTCTCACCCTAGGCTTATACTCGAGTCAATAAGTTTCCCCAGTTCTTGGGAGTAAAATTAGGGCCCTCAGCTTATACTCAGGTCGGCTTATACTCGAGTATATACGGTATATCAAATAATCTCAGTAAAGGTACCTTTACACGCCGCCACTGTGTGGTAGCAACTGCCTGGCAATTGGGATTTTTGTGACTGTTGCCCTGAAATTGCTATGAAGTGGCGGCGTGTAATTTGGGAAAGTGATCGGGTTACTCGCAGTTGCTCCGGGTAGCTGTTTCCGAGCCGTGTTCTAAAATCCAAGGCAACACAAAGGGAGAATTGCCCTGGTATTGGCGTGTAAACGGGGGACAGGGATGGAATGAGCGTCGCCTAGTGATTTCCCCGGGACGTGCCACAGCATGCTGGATACCGCGCCCCATCAGCGATGATTAGTGGGGGCTACTGTGTAACCATTGGCTACATTGTAACCATTGGAAGAAACTGAGTATTATCTGACAGAATTGCAGGGGTGTCAATACTTTTGGCCAACACTCTATATAAAATAATTAAATAATAGCCATTAGCAGCCTGAAATAGCTTAAACTAGTTGGACAATAGTGATGAACACTTTGATGCTGCAGTGGTATGACAATGGAATTACAAGGTGCGCTAAAAGATAATGATGATAGATGATTAAAACTTACATGCACTGTATAGTTGCTCCTGCTCCAGGATCCAGCAGAATATGTGTTGCTCAGTGTCTCCATGATGAAGAGTGTATACTGCGCTTCTGTCTTCACCTATCTCAGCTGTGGTTAAGTAATGTTTGAGGAGGCAGCAGAATAACTGACGCAGGACAGAATCTCCTTCAAAACATATCTGATTGTGAGCTAAACAGAACCCAATGTCTTTCCACTACCTGCTCTGTGAGTCTGACATCACACGCATCAAAGTACTCTTCCTTGTGGTTTCTATGCCACCGATCAGGGTTCCCTGAATTTGCCTAGCATACCACAACAAGCATCACTTGTCTACAGCTTAGCCAAGTGAAAGAAGCCCAGCATAAATGCTCTATCAAGGGGACACTGAGTGACTCATAATTTGCTGGATCCCGGTGTGGTCGCTACTGTATGGTGCCTTTAAGTTACAATCATCATCATCATCATTATTTCTTTACTGTACCTTATAACCCCATTGCCATCCCACTGCAACACCAATTTATTTCTCGCTATTATCCAACTAGTTTTAAGCTATAGACAACTTTTTTTAGGCTGTTAATGCTTATTTTTTAATTCTTTGTTATAAGTGTACACTGGGCACTAAATTTCCAATATTTTGATTGCATATGCATTATTTATTCTGGATACAGCCAAAAAGACTGTATCTACTAAACATATAGGGAGATGACTTTTTACTTTCTACTGGTCACTTTTTTTGGCAACCTTCACGAAGCACGGTAGTTCAATTTGTGGTGGTCATTTTATATCATTCTGTTGTCAGGTCAGCTATCGGACAGATCTGATCTTCTACCCGCAGCTCCTTCTATCATTTTAAATAGGGCAACACCAGTGGTCATTTAGTTATTAAGTTAAATAGCTTACTATTGCTATATCATTAGAAATCCCCCTTAATAATGGAGACACCTCACTCTACAGCCTTAACTAATATTTACACATAGTATATTTTTACAGATTTTTTTATTACATAGCAAAATACAATATTTGTCATGTGCATGAAGGTTCAACAAATCAATGAACATCATCAGAGTGGAGGGCTAACGTTTTGTGGTAGTGCAACTACAAGTGAATGAATAAAGAAGGTAAATGACTCACTTGTCTAAAAAAATTCAAAAGATCCCAAATCTAACAATATAACATTGCAAAATAAGGTGGCTCCAGCACATCTATAAAATTGAAAACTTTATATCTTCCAGTAAAAATAGCATTAAAAGAATGGCATGTCAAAAAGTCAGAACACAAAAAGTCCCATAAGAGAGAAAAATAGTTCTGGTTGACGCCTTTCAAAACATAAAGGTTATGAGGAAGAAACTTTGTCCTTCGAACACATTAACCAGATTTAAGTTCTCTTTTTGGGACTTTTTGACTTCTGACTTTTTAACATGGCAGTCCTTTAATGTTATTTTTACTGGAAATTTTTTTTTTAAAGTTTTATAGATGTGCTGGATCCACCTTCTATTGGATTGCTATAAGGGATTGAAGGAGTACACAGATGCAATTCACAAATGTATCAAGTCCTTCAGAGTTTGGAGATGGTCTTACAGCTGCTCTTCCATACAGAGTAAGATACAATCTACTTACATAATCGTCCTGTCCCGTCCATTATACACTTCCGTCCCAATGTCCTACAGCCACGTGATATCCACTTCGGCCGTGCCAGCCATATTTGCACACCCAAGTGATGGGTGTTCAAATATAGTGCCCCCTAGTGGCAGTGACCTAGCGCACTACTGTCAGTGGTGTCGCCAACAACCGAAACCAATGCAAACCCAAAACCGAAATTGATGCCTGGAACCATCGAATGCAACCACTACACCGCGAGCACCAATGACACCGACAAGCTTTCCCTGACCCTGGCTCCATCAATACACGTGACTAATCACATCACTGTAACATCACCGTAGGTCATGTACCATCCTGCTTCCCAGCTGTGAAATGGCATGCAGGTAGCACAGGGAAGGGTGCAAAGAGAGGGGGCACAAAGAGCAGACACAAGGAGCACAGGAAGGCAGAGATGGGGCACAGACAGCACACAGAGAGGCAGAGAGCACACAAAGGTGGCACAGGGAGGCAGAGGGGGGCACAGGGAGAAAAAGAGTGGGCATAGAGATGGCACAGGAAGCCGGAGAGTGCACAGAGGGGGCACAGGGAAGCAGAGAGGGGGCACAGGGAAGAAGGGAACACTCAAAGGGGGCACATGGAGGCAGAGAGGGGGCACAGAGAGCACACAGGAGGGTGAAGAGCTCACAGAGGGGGCACAGGGAGGCAGAGCGAGAGCACAGAGAGTGCACAGGGAGACAGAGAGCAAAAAGATGGGGCACAGTGAGACAGAGAGTGAACAGAAGGCCCACAGAGAGCTCACAGAGAGGCAGAGAGGGGGCACAGAGAGCACACAGGGAGACAGAGAGTCCACAGAGGAGGCACAGAGAGCGCACAGGAAGGCAAAGAGGGGCCACAGAGAGCACACAGAGAGGGCACAGGGAAGGAGAATGGGGCACAGAGAGTATACAGAAAGACCACAGAGAGTGCACAGAGGGGGCACAGGGAGGCAGGCAGGGGCTAATGAGAGTGCACAGAGGGGCCACAGAAAATGCACAGGGATGCAGAAAGGGGGCACAGGGAGGCTTATGGAAGCAGAGAGCAGGCACAAAAAGGGCACAGTGAGCACACAGATGGGGCACAGGGAGGCAAAGAGGGGGCACAAAGCACACAGAGGGGCCACAGAGAGTGCACAGGGAGGCAGAGAGGGGACATAAAGAGTGCACTGAGGGAGCACATGGAGTCATAGGGAGGCAGAGAGGGCAGAAAGGAGCCACAGAGAACACACAGGGAGGCAGAGATGTAGCACAGAGATCTCACAGAGTGTCCACAGAGTGAGGCAGTGTGGGGGCACAGAGAGTGCACTGCCAGCGGTGCCACAGCCACCCGCAACCACCACCATACGAAAACTGCAGCCATCCAAAACCAGCACCCGCCACCGAAACATCACTGCCTGAGTAAGGGTGCATGCATACACCTAGCACACATGCAGACTTGCTCAGGAGGTTGCCATCTTTGGACATCTTGGTATACAAAAATGGCAGCGGCAGGACCTGCACACATGTGCACTTACTCACGGTACTAGGATCTTTGGACACCACAGGAAGGAGACAGTACAAAAGAGAGAGCACACAGAGGGAAGAGAGAGTGCACAGGGAGAGGGGCAAGCACACAGGGCAGAGAGAAAGAGCACACAGATAAGAAGACAGTACGGGGGAGAGAGAGAGATCGATCAGGAGGGAGAGCACACAGGAGGAGACAGCTCAAAGAAGAAAGCACATGAGGAGAGAAAATAGAGAGAGAGTAGACAGAGGGGAGAGACAGCTGCTACACCCAGCACCTCAGAGCCCACTCTCATCGTAATGTCTCTGCCCTCCCGATTCAATAGCATCAGGCCCACATCTAGTCTACTATATAATCTCCTAATCGTGTCTGTCTGACGCCGAAATCGAGCGCCAACGCTCATTGGTTGCCGCCTGCTGTGGCAACCAATGAGCCCAGCGTATGCAAAACAGCCGCGCGCACTCAAAACCTGGCGACGGGCAGTGCTTTTTTTGCGATGGTACGGCGTACCGGAAAATGTGAGCTGGGGGAGTTTGCAGGAGGGAGTGGG
>JARQOC010000001.1:525952941-525980426 GCA_033576535.1 Allobates femoralis | reverse complement strand
ACCAATCACATCACTGATGCTCACTCTCTGTGAGAGCATCTGTGATTGACTGTTGCATTCCCACCCACTGTGCCACTGTCTGTCATTGGTTGCCATTGACATTGAACCTGCCATCATAGAAGTGTAAAATAAGTAATTAAAATTTTTTGCATAGTGGTTCACTGTATTTTTGATTCTAAGTGTAGATAAACAACCAGCTATGCTGGCTAGTATTCTCAGTGTGGTGAAGCCCATAGTTATTGCCCACACCACAGGCTACTAAAAAGATGCTCACAGCCACCACAGAAATTTGAGCATTCATTAGAATCACCAATTTTTGGCCATTTACCCTGCTCTTTCCAATGCTCTGGTGCAGTGGCATTTTGGGTGATGGAAGGGGTATGTTTGGGGTTAATAAATGGGAAATGGGAAAATGAGGCTTGTCTGTGTTTCTCATTTTGAATAAAGGATTTTTCTGTGTCTATGCTTGATAATTTGTGGGCCACATAGAATTCTGAACATTATCAATCTTGGCTTAGTGACAGCTGTCAATAGCTGTCATAAACCCCTTATATCCCCCGATGCCACTGCACCAGGGCATCGGGTGATAGAACCAAATACAAAGGACAAATATTGCCACATCATGACTAGACCACATATAGCCACCAAATAGTGACCAAATAATACCACATGCTAGGGACAAATACTGCCACACCATGGCCATACCAGAATATGGTAACTGAAAAATACTACATAGAAATGACAAATGAAACCACAGTGACTGAAAAACACCACATAAAAGAGGCAACTATTGCCACACCATGATCAGACTACACATTACCATCATAAATTGACTAAATACTGCAATACTGATCAATAATTAAAAAAAACACAATGCTATTAACACTAATATTACTATCAGTGCCATTTTGCACAAGAACTCTGTAATGCACAATGTATTATATAAGTGTACAGGTAATACAGTAATCACCAGTGACATTATACACAGGAACTCTGTATATAGTAATAAGATACTAGAGTGATCACCGATGACATTATGCACATTCTGTGTATAGTGTATAATGTAACGGTAAGTCAGAGATCACAGTGACATTATACACAGGAGATTTTTCATATGGTGTATAGTGCAGTGTACAAATAATAAAGTGATCATCGTTGACATTATACACAGGAGTTGTTTACTTGTATATAGTGTGTAATGTACAGGTTATACACAGGAGCTTTGTATATAGTGTACACAGGTTGCACCAATGGTATATCAATCCCTGTCCCTTTCAATGTATCGCTACAAACTCTTTTAAAGGGATCCTGTCACCTCCAAAATGCCATCTAAGCTTCAAAATCATGTCCCTGCAGCATCCCATCACTAATCTCACACTCCTTTTGTCTCAGAAAAGCATCCTGTGAAAGTGGAGAAAAGCGTTTTATAACTCACACATTAGCGATGTTAATTAGCAGGGGCTATATTCTTTAGCCCCTAGGGCGGGCTCTCTTCATCATAAGATCACGCCCTAATAGGCGTGATCTTCTATTCATGTTGTATTCCGCGCCTCCCTGCTCTCCACGGCGCTGCCTGGGCTGTAATGAGGCGAATCGCGTCATTTCCGGCATCGGGTGATGTCAGTACACCCGCGCCGCTCTGTAGGCTTCAAACACCGCATTGCGCATGCAGTGCTTGAAGCAGTACACAGCAGCATGGGTGTACTGACGTCACCCGATGCAGGAAATTACGCGATTCACCTCATTACAGCCCAGGCAGCGCCGTGGAGAGCAGGGAGGCGCGGAATACAATATGAATAGAAGATCACGCCGATTAGGTTGTGATCTTACGATGAAGAGGGCCCGCCCTAGGGGCTAAAGAATATAGCCCCTGCTAATTAACATCGCTAATGTGTGAGTTATAAAACGCTTTTCTCCACTTTCACAGGATTCTTTTCTGAGACAAAAGGAGTGTGAGATTAGTGATGGGATTCTGCAGGGACATGATTTTGAAGCTTAGATAGCATTTTGGAGGTGACAGGATCCCTTTAATGATTGGTCTATAAATTTATCTTTTATATACTCAATGTTTGCATTATTTAATAAACACAATTCTAAATAATACATGATTAGAATTGATTATATCTGCTCAAAATGTTTCTATTTTTTGCCCATCGTGCAATAGAGGAAAAAAAATCAACACTTCTCTTTAAAACCATTAAATGAAAGGAAAAATTTAGACTGAAAAAAACCTGACCTCCTAAATCTAACAAGTTTTGAACTTGCATTGATTTCCAGCAAAGCTAAGGAGAGACAATTACAACAAAATACACTATTATCAAGCTGCTTTTAGTTTAATATACAAGGAACTTAACCTTTGAATTTTACAAACTATTGTCTAATGCTAATAATGTTGACTGCGTATTATATTTAGCAAAGTACTTATCTTCATTGAAACTATTATGTCCATTTTCACACAAATAAAACAAAAGTAATCTATGTGCAATGATTCTACTTCCGGATAAGAAAACAAAACAATTGCATTGAGTACTTCACGTATAAAGACTCAATGATTTACTGATTTTTAACCCCTAAAGCTATTTTCTACAAATCCAGTCTTCAAGAGCCACGAAAAGTGCATGTTTTCAGAATGTCCTTAATATCAAACACACCCCTAAAGGATGCAGTTATGTTGGGCCTTGAGAACACAGAATTATTTATATTTCCTTAGACATATCAATATGAGGGCTTGTTTTTAGTCAACAATGACCCCATTTTAAGGGTAAACAGTAAAAGAACCCTTCAATATTGCAGTGCACCATACGAGCATACACTACTTTCTCTGGCTCTTTGAGGCTCACATATCTCCCCATATTCACCTTATGCTTGTACATCAGTCATGATTGGTGTTGGCACCGACCATATCCATTTAACTCCTTATACGCTTATGACCAGGGCAGTCACTATCATCAAAGATCTGGGGCTCCGGCTCCAATCTTTTTGCCTGGAGCCACGGATCTCCTGTGACCTCCACATTGAACTGTGTCAGTGTCACCATGATGCTGACACAGTTCAATCCCCTGATAGAGCAACAAGCCACAAGATCTCCCACTGCCTGTCTCCTAAGCTGCAGACTGCTATATGTTACGCCTTATAAGATATCAGCTTACTCTCACAGGTGGCATGAGGACGTCACTGCACATTGCGGTGCTTCTGAAAACGGAAAAGGTGAATTTTTCCTCAGCAAGAAAGAAGCTGAAGAAAAAGTTGCGACATGCTGTGTATGGCAGCATATCTCGCTAAAGGTACCGTCACACAGGGAGATATCGCCGGCGATGTTGCCGGCAACTGAGGGGCGTGGCCAGGTTGCGGCGACATCGCCGGAGAGTTGCCTCGTTTGACAGGGCGATAATGTTGGGAAACCTGGCGATGTTGGTCAGGCGATCATGCCTGATCGCCCTGTGTAACGCGGCAGCCTGCAATGTTGCGGGCGATTCCGCCTATCTCCAACATTGCAAGTTATCGCTCGCTGGGTTGCCCAGCAACCCAGCGAGCGATAGCTGCGGCAACTAGTCGGCGACATCGCCGGTAAGTTGCTCAGTCTGACATCTCCCCGGCGATGTTGTCAGGGATGCGCGCTCCCGCGATTACCGGCAACATCGCCGGCGATATCTCCCTGTGTGACGATACCTTTAGATCTCCCAATTCACAGCAATAGGAGCGAGAAAAAAGTCGGAGAACACACGAAAGGTGACTTTAACGGCCTTTTCCATGCTGTAGAAAGTTAGAGTAGATATGTACATGAACAGATAGAACAGATAGATATGGGACATAGATGTTAAGGCCCAGTTACACACACAGATAATTGAGCAGAGATTGTTCGCAGATCTCTGGTTACAGTGAAATCATGGACATATTGCTCCATTTTGTGGCCGTGTACAAATGTAACAATGTGTCCATGATTTCACTGCAACCAGAGATCTGTGAACAATCTCTGCACAATTATCTGTGTGTGTGTGTAACTGGGCCTTATGATTGATAGATCGCTATAGAAAAGTAACATAAAAGAACGGCACAAACCTATAGCAACCAAATGGTTCAAAAAATCCTAAAAATGCAATGTCCAAAGCAAAAATCCATAGAAAAAAATAAAACCAGGCAGCACTCTAAAAGATAACTAAGTGGACATTATTAGCCAAAAATTGGCTCAAAGTTTCAAGCATTGAAAAAGGTTTTTACTAAACCGAAACCATGTGCCACTCTTGGGCTAATAAAATCCAACTATTTACTTATCTTTTGGAATACGGCCTGGCTCTATTTTTTATATAGACAGATACATGATAGGGGGCCGTTACACGCTACGATATCTGTAAATATATTGCTGAAACGTCACTGATTTTCAGTCGCTCCAACGACGTGTTAACGACGTCATTGTGTGTGACAGGTCAATCTGACTAACGATAAGTGATCAGATCGTTAATCGCAGATTTGACACCCAGACCCCAAATCAGACGATGTTGGTCATGCAATCTGCTTGCATCGTTCAGTGTGACACCGCAATAATGCTCTCCTTAAAGATTTCGCCTTTTCCTGACACTGGCTGGCCTCGATCGCTGGATTGTGCGCTGGATCGCTGGCGCGTTGTCAATTGAAAAATTGTTAACGAGATCTATGCTTTTGACACCGCACAAGCGATATCAATAAATTGTTGTAGCGATCTCGATCATGTGACTTTCCAGCCTACATCGTTTAATATATCGAAGCGTGTAACGGCCCCTATAGATAGATAATGAGAATAGGAGATATCTGCTGCAACACTGACACTAAATGTGTACAATTCATGAGTGCAATGAGCGGCCGAGCTGCACAGCTAATATAAGAAACATGACAAAATGTTTTATGGCAAACACTGCCCTAGAATATATTGCAAATTGGAAGACTTAGCTTCAGCAGTGGCCACTGTGGAGTGCCCGGTGACCAACGACAAGGTGCTTCCATCTCACCGGGTCCTAACACTATGACTAACATAGTTGTGCAATGTGAATGTGTTTATATGCCCTTATTTTTAATTGAAAAAGGAAAAATGTGTGCTGGACTCCAACAAGATGGAGACCCAAGCCGGCCTCCGGGCGGGAAGGAGGAGGGGGAGGGAGCTCAGTCAAAATGAATACATAATAGTATGGATGACTCGCATCTAACCTCTAAGTGCAGGAGCAAGCAGAAAAAATACATACTAATGAAAATAGGAGATATCTGCTGCAACATTAACACTAAATGTGTACAATTCATGAGTGCAATGAGCGGCCGAGCTGCACAGCTAATATAAGAAGCATGATAAAATGTATTATGGCAAACGCTGCCCTGGAATGTATTGCAAATTGGAAGAATTAGCTTCAGCAGTGGCCACTGAAAATAGGAGATATCTGCTGCAACACTGACACTAAATGTGCACTCAAGAATTGTACACATTTAGTGTCAGTGTTGCAGCAGATATCTCCTATTTTCATTAGTAAGTATTTTTTCTGCTTGCACCTGCACTTAGAGGTTAGATGCCAGTCTCCCATAGATAGATAGACAGATAAATAGATAGGTCCAAAAACAGGCAGCACTCCAATTCAGGATAATGTGGACAGCTTTAATGCATCCCTCAGTGGCGCAATGTTTTGACCGGTATGATCTTTGTCAAGCACAGTTTGGGTTCGCCAATCACTACTAGGGACATTCATATTGGTAGGACGCCTTGTTTTGTTAAATGTTAAATTTTGAATTCCTAATTGGATAAAATGTATTCAAGTAGTAAGAAATGTTCTTGTATGGTACAGTCGATCATCTGCACCCAGGGGTGGATTAAGGGAAGCCAGGACCACGGGCTGTTTAGAGGGTGAGGGCCCCCTCAACCCGAACCATCATGTGATATGCAACATGATCATCTTTTGATAGAACACATGATGGATCACGTGATTAGCAGACAGGTGCAGATCCATAAAATTAAAATGAGGAAAACTAGGCGCTACTCCATATTTTTCCCATTGTATGCAGCGCTATACATAACATAGCACTATATATAATAGAGCTAGGGTGGGAAATGAATACAGCAAGAGCTCACACATAGCCCCCAGCACATAGTAGGAGCCAACACATAACCCCCTGTATTCAACAGGAGCCCACGCATGGCCCCCTGTATACAGCAGGAACTCACACATAGCCCCCTGTATACAGCAGGATCCCATAAATAGCCTCCTGTATGCAGTAGGAGCTCACACCTAGCCCCCTATATACAGAAAGAGCCCCCAAAAAACCTCCTGTATGCAGAAGGAGTCCACACATATCCTCCTGTATACAGCAGGAACACATACATAGCCCCATGTATACAGCAGGAGCCCACAAATGGCCTTCGGTATGCAGTAGCAGCCCACACATTGCCCCTTGTATACAGCAGGAGCCCAAAAATAGCTTTGCAGCAGTAGCCCACAAATAGCCTCCTGTATACAGTAGGAGCCCACACATAGTCTCCTGTATACAGCAGGAGCCAACACATAGCCCCAAGCATGCAGCAGGAGCCCCACATATAGCCTCCACACACAGCACCCTGTATACAGCAGGAGCCCCCACATAGCCTCCTGTATACAGCAGGAGCCCCACATATAGCTCCCTGTACACAGCAGGTGCCCCATGCACAGCTCCCTCTATACAGCAGGAGCCCACCCATAGCTTTCTGTAGACAACAGGCATCCACATATAGACCCCTGTACACAGCAAGAGCCCCACACACAGCCCAATGTATACAGCAGGAGCTCATAAATAGCTTCCTGTGTACAGCAGGAGACCACACACATACAAGAATACAGACAGCCACACACAAAAAAACTCAGACAGGCACACGCATACACAGTAATGCAGTTGGGCATACACATGGATGAGAATGCAGAAAGGCACATACATGCTCAATACAGACAGACACATGTAGAAGAACACAGACAGGGTGCACAGAAGGACTTAAGAATTCAGGCACAAGAACACAGACAAGCACCCACATGAACAAGAATGCAGACAGGGACATGCACAAGACACAGACAGGCACACATACAAAAATGCAAACAGGCATATGCACACACAAGAATACAGACAGGCACATGCAGAATGCAGACAAGAACACGCACAACTAAGCAGAGAGGCACATGCACAAAAACACAGACAGGCACATGCATAAGAATACAGACAGGCACAAGTATGCAAACAGACACACATGCAAAAACGCAGTCATGCATATGCATAAGAACATAGACAGGCACATGCATATGTATGCACACTGGCATACTGTAACGCTGGTGTGTTTGTTCCTTGGTCCCTGGCGTTACTATGCATTTCTGTGGTCTTACCCAATTCTCCTTTCCCCCTAACCAGCTGGGATACTGTAGTATGTTACCTGTATAGATTCTGCTCAGTTCTCTGCTCTGCTGCGTAGCCATACGCATATTGTATTCATTGCTCCGCTGCATGACCATCCATGTGTGCGGACACTGGCTGCCGCTGTGGAAGCTATCCCTGGGTTGGGAGGTCCTCTGCAGCTGGTGCATGACTTTCCACATGGGTTCAGGCTTGCAACCACTGCCAGGTGCCCTGGGCCTCAGATCCTGTGCTGGGTATGCTGTACTGGTTTCTGTCTGTGCTTAGGGTGCGCGCGGCCACACCTTCCCTGCTTTTATTAGGTGGAGTGTGTGCGCTTGAATTGCTGTTCCCAGCCTATAGCTGATGGTCAACTCTTATTTAAAGGGAACCTGTCACCTGGATCTAAGCCCCTACACTATCGCTACCTGTCCCTGCACCTTCCTAGCTGCTCCCTATCTATCCCTCTCTGAGCTAAATCCGCCCTATAAAACTGCAGAAAAATAACTTATAACTTACAGAAGTCCCTGAGGCTGGGGACTGAGAAGGCGGCGCCAGGCTCCATTCAGCCCCTCCTCCATGCAGCAGCACACGCCCCGCTGGGCGGCGTTATTCTTTCTTCATCGCCGCCTCCTCCATTTGGAATCTGTGCTTTACACCTATCATGTTGTGGTGATGCGACCTCGATGTGTCCCCTGACGGAGACACAGCATATGGGAGATTGTATTTTCTGCTCGGTAGCAGCACACACAGGGTGAGCTGCTACTGGAGCTAAGTGCTGATTGAAAGCACTGACCCCCAGGTGTGCGGGTGAATAGGAGATGATATGTGCTGCCCTGGGCTGTGGGGAGGGGGTGGAGTGTGTCAGGACAGCAGCAGGAGCTGCTGGGATTGTATGAGGTTCTACTCGGCTGTGCCCCGGTGTAACAGGCCAGACTAACCCCCCCGACCAGAATATACTCGGGGTTAAAGTGGCCTAGGCCAGCTTGTACCCCTCCGTATACCACAGCAGCTGTAGATCAGGGCTCCAAGCAACACATGGGGGCCCGAGGCAGCACAAAGTGGCCCCAGGCAGCAGAAAGTGGCCCTATGCAACATACAGGGGCCCCAGGCAGTGCTAGGGGCCCCAGGCAGTGCTAGGGGCCCCAGGCAGCACAAAGTGGCCCCAAGCAGCACAAAGAGGCCCCAGGCAACATACAGGGGCCCCAGGCAGTACTAGGGGCCACAAGCTACACACAGGATCCCAGGCTACACACAGGGGCCCCATGCAGCATACAAGGACCCCAGGCAGTGCACGGGGCCCCAGGCAGTGCACGGGGCCCCAGGGAGTGCACGGGGCCCCAGGCAGTGCACGGGGCCCCAGGCAGTGCACAGGCCCCAGGCAGCACAAAGTGGCCCCAGGCAGCACAAAGTGGCCCCAGGCAACATACAGGGGCCCAGGCAGTACTAGGGGCCCCAGGCTACACACAGGGTCCCAGGCTACATACAGGGGCCCCATGCAGCATACAAGGGCCCCAGGCAGTACAAAGGCGTCCCAGGCAGCGCATGGGGGCCAGAGGCAGCACACAGTGGCCCCAGGCAGCACACAGGGGCCCCGGGTGGCCCACTGCCTGGGACCCCTGTATATTGCCTGTGGTCACTTTGTGCTGCCTGGGGCCCCTGTGTGCTACCTGGGGCCCTTGTATGCTGCATGGAGCCCTTGTGTGTAGCCTGGGATCCTGTGTGTAGCCTGGGGCCCCTGGTACTGCCTGGGGCCCCTGCATGTTGCCTGGGGCCACTTTGTGCTGCCTGGGGCCACTTTGTGCTGCCTGGGGCCACTTTGTGCTGCCTGGGGCCCCGTGCACTGCCTGGGGTCCTTGTATGCTGCATGGGGCCCCTTTGTGTAGCCTGGGATCCTGTGTGTAGCTTGTGGCCCCTAGTACTGCCTGGGGCCCCTGTATGTTGCCTGGGGCCTCTTTGTGCTGCTTGGGGCCACTTTGTGCTGCCTGGGGCCCTAGCACTGCCTGGGGCCCCTGTATGTTGCGTAGGGCCACTTTCTGCTGCCTGGGGCCACTTTGTGCTGCCTCGGGCCCCCATGTGTTGCTTGGAGCCCTGATCTACAGCTGCTGTGGTATACGGAGGGGTATAATCTGGCCTAGGCCACTTTAACCCCGAGTATATTCTGGTCGGGGGGGTTAGTCTGGCCTGTTACACCGGGGCACAGCCGAGTAGAACCTCATACAATCCCAGCAGCTCCTGCTGCTGTCCTGACACACTCCACCCCCTCCCCACAGCCCAGGGCAGCACATATCATCTCCTATTCACCCGCACACCTGGGGGTCAGTGATTTCAATCAGCACTTAGCTCCAGTAGCAGCTATCCCTGTGTGTGCTGCTACCAAGCAGAAGATACAATCTCCCATATGCTGTGTCTCGGTCAGGGGACACATCGAGGTCGCATCACCACAACATGATAGGTGTAAAGCAGGCAGGAGATTCCAAATGGAGGAGGCGGCGATGAAGAAAGAATAACGCCGCCCAGTGGGGCGTGTGCTGCTGCATGGAGGAGGGGCTGAATGGAGCCTGGCGCCGCCTTCTCAGTCCCCAGCCTGAGGGACTTCTGTAAGTTATAAGTTATTTTTCTGCTGTTTTATAGGGTGGATTTAGCTCAGAGAGGGATAGATAGGGAGCAGCTAGGAAGGTGCAGGGACAGGTAGTGATAGTGTAGGGGCTTAGTTCCAGGTGACAGGTTCCCTTTAAAGTTCCTATCCTTGTTGGTCATCGCCATAGCGTCCCATTAGGTTCCAGAACTATGTGTGTTTGGTCCAACCATTCTGCTTCTTGTCTCCCTACGCCTTCAGCTCCTATCCTGCCTGCAACCAGTTGTAAGTAGCTGATGTGTGCATTTCATTGTCCCTGGACCCGTCTTGCCTATGTGTTGGTACCAAAGTTCTTGCTCTTGAATGTGGATTACTGCCTGTGTCCTGATGTTCCCTGCCTGGAGCCGTGTCTGAAGTCCTGAGTCCAGCTGTCCTGCCAGTGACCCTGATATTCCGGCTGTGTACCTGATGACCGCTGGCTGCCAATGTCCCTGTTGACCGCTGCCTTTCGGTGTCCCTGATGACCAGTGCATGTCAGTGTCCCTGATGACCGCTGCCCGTTGGTGTCCCTGATAACTGCTACCTTCCGGTATCCCTGATGACCTCTGTCTGCCAGTGTCCCTGATGACCTCTGCCTGGTTTCTGGGATGACTCTGAGGTCCCGCCTGGTGTCTGAGATGGCCTTGAGGTCTCACCTGGTGTCCGAGATGGCCCTGAGGTCTCGCTTCATGTCTGAGATGGTTCTGAGGTCACGGTTCATGTCCAAGATGGCCCTGAGGTCCCACCTGGTGTCCAAGATAGCCCTGATGTCCTGCCTGGTGTCCGAGATGGCCCTGAGGTCCTGCCTGGTGTCCGAGATGGCCCTGAGGTCCCACCTGGTGTCTGAGATGGCCCTAAGGGTCCTCCTGGTGTCCGAGATGGCCCTGAGGCCCTGCCTGGTTTTTGAGATGGCCCTGAGGTCCCGCCTGGTGTACAAGATGGCCCTTATGACCGCTGTCCGGTGTTCCCGATGTGTCCTGCCAGTGTTACTTGTGTGTCCTGCCTGGAGTTGTGTCTGATGTTCAGAGTCCTGATGTCCTGCATGTGTCTAGATGTGAAGTCCGTCGTCCTGGTGTTGCAGAGTATAACCCGCTGGTGTTTCTGGACGGGCTTCTCCTCCATGTTCCTGGGGAATTTCCAGCTGTCTATTTTGGTGATGGCTCTTTCTGAGGTTCCTGGATCAGACCAGCCAATGTCCTTTGCTTAAATGTGGTGTTCCTTGACCTGTGCTATCCATGTTCTGCCTGTGTTCCGATGTCCGGCCTATTCCCTGGGGTCCATCCTGTGATGACATCTGTCCGAGGTCAGTGTTTGATGTTCTCCTGCTGTGCCAGTGCTAAGCTTGAGGCCTGAGAGAGAGGCACTTCTGATAATGCCCATGCCAGATGACCCTGGACTGCATCAACCTGTTTGGACCTCCTGCCACACCATCGCCTGACGTCTGCCTACCTGAGAATTCCCCCATAAATCAGGAGCCTGGTGTAACGCCGGTGGTCTGGTGTATTGGTTCCTTCGGCGTTACTGCGCTTTCACCCAATGCTCCTTCCCCCCCCTGTCCAGCTGGGAGACTGTAGTATGTTACCTGGATAGGATTCTGCTCAGTTCCCAGCTCCGCTGCGTAGCTGCACATGTGTTGTAGTGTCAGTGCTCCGCTGTTTACCTCTCATGTGTGGACCCTGGCTCCCGCTGTGGAAGCTATCCGCGGGTTGTGAGGTCCTCTGCAGCTGGTGCATGACTTTCCACGTGTGTCTAGGCTTGCAGCCGCTGCCAGGTGCTCTGGGCATCGGTTCCTGTGCTGGCTATGCTGTATGGGTTCTGACTGTGCCTAGGGTGCGCGCCGCCACACCTTCCCCAGTTTAGTAAGATGGAGGGTGTGCGCTTGAATTGCTGTCCCCAGCCTATTGCTGAGGGTCAGCTCCTATTTAAAGTTCCTCTTCCCTGTTGGGCGTCGCCAGAGCCTCGCATTAGGTTTCTTAACCTAGCCCTGTGTGTTTGGTCCAACATGCTGCTCCTGGTCTGCCTTGTCTACAGCTCCTGTTCTGCCTGCTACCAGTTCGGGGAAAGCTGATGTCTGTGTCCCTGGACCCGTCTTGTCTGTGCTGGTGCCAACGTCCTTGTCTTGTTCCTCCTTGTGTCTTGCTGTTCCCGGTCTGGAGCCGTGTCCGTTGCATGGAGTCCAGACGTCCTGACTGTCGGTGTCCAAGATGGACCTGAGGTTCTGCCTGGTGTCCGTGCCTGGTGTCCGAGATGATCCCGAGGTTCCGCCTGGTGTCCGAGATGGTCCTGAGGTCCTGCCTGATGATGTCTTGCCTTGTGTCCGAGATGACCCCGATGTCTTGCCTTGTGTCTGAGATGACCCCGATGTCTTGCCTTGTGTCTGAGATGACCCCGATGTCTTGCCTTGTGTCCGAGATGACCCCGATGTCTTGCCTTGTGTCCGAGATGACCCCGATGTCTTGCCTTGTGTCCGAGATGACCCCGATGTCTTGCCTGGTGTCCGAGATGACCCCGAGGTTCCCGCCTGGTGTCCGAGATGACCCCGAGGTTCCCGCCTGGTGTCCGAGATGACCCCGAGGTTCCCGCCTGGTGTCCGAGATGACCCCGAGGTTCCCGCCTGGTGTCCGAGATGACCCTGAGGTTCCCTCCTGGTGTCCGAGATGACCCTGAGGTTCCCGCCTGGTGTCCGAGATGACCCTGAGGTTCCCGCCTGGTGTCCGAGATGACCCTGAGGTTCCCGCCTGGTGTCCGAGATGACCCTGAGGTTCCCGCCTGGTGTCCGAGATGACCCTGAGGTTCCCGCCTGGTGTCCGAGATGACCCTGAGGTTCCCGCCTGGTGTCCGAGATGACCCTGAGGTTCCCGCCTGGTGTCCGAGATGACCCTGAGGTTCCCGCCTGGTGTCCGAGATGACCCTGAGGTTCACGCCTGGTGTCCGTGATGTTCCGTGTCCATGATGTTCCGTGTCCTTGATGTGTGTTCTTGTTCAGTAAACGTTACTTTTTGCTATACCTGAAGTGTGCGGTGTCGTCTTGTCCTGCAGGTTACCACCTAGCCCACATGCTCAGCTGCCACAGAACCCGGTTGCTGTTCTTCCCTAGTCTGGGCAGGCCCGGGTCCCCCCTGTGGTCCAGTGGGTCCACATTCCCCTTACGTCATGGGTCGCGAGCGCGACCGTGACAGTAGGCTCTGGCCATGGACTCCGCTGAGCATGTGTGGACTGCAGGACATTCCCCGGATCCCACTTGGTATGTGGACTAGATTGCTCGAGCCCCGTGTGGTCAGCGGCTCTGATCACTCGAGTGATGGACTCTGCTGCTTTTTTGTGACCTGTGGGACGTACCGCCTAACCCAATTGAACTTTTTGTGGACTTTTTTCTTTTGGGTTTTCAGAAGAGGGGGCCTGAGGAGGGGGATACTGTAACGCCGGTGGTCTGGTGTATTGGTTCCTTCGGCGTTACTGCGCTTTCACCCAATGCTCCTTCCCCCCCCTGTCCAGCTGGGAGACTGTAGTATGTTACCTGGATAGGATTCTGCTCAGTTCCCAGCTCCGCTGCGTAGCTGCACATGTGTTGTAGTGTCAGTGCTCCGCTGTTTACCTCTCATGTGTGGACCCTGGCTCCCGCTGTGGAAGCTATCCGCGGGTTGTGAGGTCCTCTGCAGCTGGTGCATGACTTTCCACGTGTGTCTAGGCTTGCAGCCGCTGCCAGGTGCTCTGGGCATCGGTTCCTGTGCTGGCTATGCTGTATGGGTTCTGACTGTGCCTAGGGTGCGCGCCGCCACACCTTCCCCAGTTTAGTAAGATGGAGGGTGTGCGCTTGAATTGCTGTCCCCAGCCTATTGCTGAGGGTCAGCTCCTATTTAAAGTTCCTCTTCCCTGTTGGGCGTCGCCAGAGCCTCGCATTAGGTTTCTTAACCTAGCCCTGTGTGTTTGGTCCAACATGCTGCTCCTGGTCTGCCTTGTCTACAGCTCCTGTTCTGCCTGCTACCAGTTCGGGGAAAGCTGATGTCTGTGTCCCTGGACCCGTCTTGTCTGTGCTGGTGCCAACGTCCTTGTCTTGTTCCTCCTTGTGTCTTGCTGTTCCCGGTCTGGAGCCGTGTCCGTTGCATGGAGTCCAGACGTCCTGACTGTCGGTGTCCAAGATGGACCTGAGGTTCTGCCTGGTGTCCGTGCCTGGTGTCCGAGATGATCCCGAGGTTCCGCCTGGTGTCCGAGATGGTCCTGAGGTCCTGCCTGATGATGTCTTGCCTTGTGTCCGAGATGACCCCGATGTCTTGCCTTGTGTCTGAGATGACCCCGATGTCTTGCCTTGTGTCTGAGATGACCCCGATGTCTTGCCTTGTGTCCGAGATGACCCCGATGTCTTGCCTTGTGTCCGAGATGACCCCGATGTCTTGCCTTGTGTCCGAGATGACCCCGATGTCTTGCCTGGTGTCCGAGATGACCCCGAGGTTCCCGCCTGGTGTCCGAGATGACCCCGAGGTTCCCGCCTGGTGTCCGAGATGACCCCGAGGTTCCCGCCTGGTGTCCGAGATGACCCCGAGGTTCCCGCCTGGTGTCCGAGATGACCCTGAGGTTCCCTCCTGGTGTCCGAGATGACCCTGAGGTTCCCGCCTGGTGTCCGAGATGACCCTGAGGTTCCCGCCTGGTGTCCGAGATGACCCTGAGGTTCCCGCCTGGTGTCCGAGATGACCCTGAGGTTCCCGCCTGGTGTCCGAGATGACCCTGAGGTTCCCGCCTGGTGTCCGAGATGACCCTGAGGTTCCCGCCTGGTGTCCGAGATGACCCTGAGGTTCCCGCCTGGTGTCCGAGATGACCCTGAGGTTCCCGCCTGGTGTCCGAGATGACCCTGAGGTTCACGCCTGGTGTCCGTGATGTTCCGTGTCCATGATGTTCCGTGTCCTTGATGTGTGTTCTTGTTCAGTAAACGTTACTTTTTGCTATACCTGAAGTGTGCGGTGTCGTCTTGTCCTGCAGGTTACCACCTAGCCCACATGCTCAGCTGCCACAGAACCCGGTTGCTGTTCTTCCCTAGTCTGGGCAGGCCCGGGTCCCCCCTGTGGTCCAGTGGGTCCACATTCCCCTTACGTCATGGGTCGCGAGCGCGACCGTGACACCTGGCTTCATGACTTGTATTTTGTACCATCACTTTGTCTAGTAAACTTTATGTTTTTTTTTATACCTGCCCACATGCTAAGCTGCCACATACCGCAGTCACTGCCCTTCCCTAATTCGGGCAGACCTGGATACCCCATGTGGTCCAGTGGTTCCAAATACACTTCGCCATGGGAGCATAACCTAGCTAACTAGTCCCCCCATAATACATACAGACACAGAAGAACACAGATTATCACATGCACACACAAGAACACAGACAGTACATGCACAAAAATGCAGTCATGAACATGCATAAGAATGCAGACAGGCCCATGCACACACAAGAACACAGACTGGCAAGAACAGACACACACATGCACAAGAAAATCTTACTTGGTGGGAATTAGCAGTGCAGGACCCGTTATGTGTGGAGGCTGCAGTGACAGGAAGCTGTATTCATCACGACAGCCTTCAATCAAGAAGTCGTTGCAGAGGATTGTGAAAGGTATGACTGAGAGGTTAATAAAGATGGAGTCCAAACATGTGCACTGCTTGTGTTTTTATTTCTAAAAAAATGTTATCTCTGTGTTTTGTCTCTTCTTTACTATTTACTTAAAAAGAAGAGAAGGGGGAGTGCACTAAGGCGGTAAACTGAGGGACACCAGCACAATAACTATGGTGGTCCACACACCTGATGAGATTGTGATGTGTCACAACCAACATAAAGAGCCTGGCCACTGCAGATCCCGTAGAAGAAACAGCGTTGCAAAGGAGAAAAAGATCGGGATTTATCTGCGCTCGACCACAAAGAGATCCAGGATAGGAAAGACACACTTATTGCTAGTAATAACACCTAAAAATAATTTCAAGGTATTATTTACATTATCGTAAATGATTATTACATCATCCATAAACCTTTTGTACAAGATAACATTCCCATAGTATTCATTATTAAAAACATGCCAACTTTCAAAAGCCGCCATAAGGAGGTTGGCATAAGTGGGGGCCACCCTTGACCCCATAGCCGTGTCCTTGATTTGCTGAAAAATGGTGTCCTCAAACGTAAAAAAATTATTTATAGATGAGGTTTATAGATAACGTAATAATCATTTACAATAATGTAAATAATATCTTGAAATCATTTTTAGGTGTTATTACTGGCAATAAGTGGGGTATTGAATTAACCCCAGAAATTGATGCATTGACAATTAACTTTCTTGATCTAACCATTTGGCACGATGGGGATAAAATTAATGCTAAAACCTATTTCAAGGCAGTGGACACCAACAGTTATATACATTTTAATAGTAATCATTATGTCAAGTGGCTAACGAATATTCCCAGTAATAAATACAAGCATATTAAAAAAAATTGTACATTGGAGAAGGATTTTAAACAGCAGAGTGATATCCTGCGAGAACACTTCTTGGAAAAAGAATATCCTAAAAATTTGATTAAAAAAGCTTATAATGAAATTAAGGACACCCCTCAGGCTGATCTACTCCAAAAATCGGAGAGGAATACACAGGAAATCACTACAAATGTTATCACCACCTTTTCCTCCCAAAACATGAAAATAAAAACATTATTCATAAACACTGGGGGGTGCTTATGAACAATCCCATCTGTAGGAAATGTTTACCTCCAACTCCGCTGATCACATATAAGAGGGCACCATCCTTAAAAAGCATATTGGCACCCAGTAGAATAAGGAAACAAACAAGTGTAACAACAGGATCTAATCATCTATCATGTAGGACAACTAAAGTGGGTGCGTTCAAATGTAACACGAAAAATTGTTTATGCTGTTCTAGTATAAATCATAAAACTGTTAATTTTTCTTCCTTTAATGATGAGGGAACAGTGTACTCAATCAAGTACAGGTTGGAATGTCAGTCAAATTTAGATTTTTATCTTGTAGATTGCATCTGTGGCAAGCAATATATAGGGAGCACGATTCAACCACTACACAAAAGGGTTCATTCACATGGACATAACATAAAAATAGGGTTTTTAAAACACGGCCTCCCGAGACATTGTTGTACTGTGCATAGGGGACGTATGGATCTGAGGATTACCCCGATAGACCATATTCTCACGGACACCCCTAATAGGGTGCAAGCCCTGAACAGAAGAGAAATCTTCTGGATTTATAAAATGGGCACCCTGAACCCTGGTGGTTTGAATGAAGTATCCGACCTGTTTTAACTGAAAGATCAGTGTTTTTTGATGTCTGCGATAAATTGACTCATCAGGGGTCCTTTGGTGCCTTGGATTTGTGAGGTAAATCAGATGATGTATCAGGTGTCCCATTGCTGTGATGAAATCTAATGTGTTATATTAAGATTTTGTTGTTTTTTATTATACTATCCTTACAGCAGGATTATGTGTAATCCCTCTTCCTTTGAACCATCCTGTCTGAGGTGTTTCTGCTGCAAGTCCCCTACAGTTGTGAGCACCTATGGAGTCAGATTGAACGAAAGTCCTCTAGAAGTAATGTATAATATTGTATTTGATTTTAAACAGTTTTTTTGACAGGTGCACATATTGTTTCTTCCTTTCCTACCATTACATCTATATTTATATGTATATTTTTATAGAAAGATGGTTTATGACTCTTAACAGACCCTCATTGGTTAACCCAAGGTAGTGGTTTACCTTTGGGGAGATTTGAGATGAACTCCAATCAGATCTATTGGTCTAGTTTTAGAGCCATTGGCTTGAACTCAGACTTTGTGAGTTCAAGTCCTGTTTTTTTAATTAGTTATTTAAAAAAAAAAAAAAACTTTTTATAGAGATCAGATCCTGGTTTAAATGTGGGTGAAAGAATATCGCACTGAAGTGGATACAATAGATAATAGGACATGCAATCTTTTAGGTCTATCTTAGATCATGGGTTCTCATACACTTATGTTTTGTTAAATGTATATTGATTTATTTTATTTTATTTTATTACCGTATATACTCGTGTATAAGCCGAGTTTTTCAGCCCAAAAATTGGGCTGAAAAGTCCCCCCCTCGGCTTATACACGAGTCACTATACGGGGTGAGTGGGGTGGGGGCTCTGTCCGGGTGCTGGGGAGGCAGGAGGAGGCGGGGGGAGGCTGCTGTATGAGCGGCCCCGTCACGTGGGGCCGCTCATTACATATGCACTGCATCCCCCTGTCAATCAGCGCCAGGGGGAGCAGTGCATATAGGTAGATAATGCCCCACATAAATGCTGGCACACGTCCCCCCTGTTGTAAGGCCCCCCCTGCTGAATACTTACCATCCCTGGTCTTCAGCAGCACCCCGGCGCCGGTCCTCTGTGCTCCGGTCCTCCGCGATCCCGTCCTCTGTGCTCCGTTCCCCGGCTGTATCATGTGACCAGCCGCGTCGCAGACGCGATGACGTCATTGCTTCTGCGACGCGCGGGGAACCCGGATGCAGCCGTGGAGCGGAGCACAGAGGACGGGATCGCGGAGGACCGGAGCACAGAGGACCGGCGCCGGGGTGCTGCTGAAGACCAGGGATGGTAAGTAATCAGCAGGGGGGGGGCCTTACAACAGGAGGGGACGTGTGCCAGCATTTGTGTGGGGCTGCTGTATATAGGGGCTGCAATACCACTGGGGCTGCAATACCACTGGGGCTGCTGTATACTGGGGCTGCAATACCACTGGGGCTGCTGTATATAGGGGCTGTATACACCACTGGGGCTGCAATACCACTGGGGCTGCTGTATATAGGGGCTGTATACACCACTGGGGCTGCAATACAACTGGGGCTGCTGTATACAGGGGCTCAAATACCACTGGGGCTGCTGTATATAGGGGCTGTATACACCACTGGGGCTGCAATACCACTGGGGCTGCTGTATATAGGGGCTGTATACACCACTGGGGCTGCAATACCACTGGGGCTGCTGTATATAGGGGCTGTATACACCACTGGGGCTGCAATACCACTGGGGCTGCTGTATATAGGGGCTGCTGTATACACCACTGGGGCTGCAATACCACTGGGGCTGCTGTATATAGGGGCTGCTGTATACACCACTGGGGCTGCAATACCACTGGGGCTGCTGTATATAGGGGCTGCTGTATACACCACTGGGGCTGCAATACCACTGGGGCTGCTGTATATAGGGGCTGCTGTATACACCACTGGGGCTGCAATACCACTGGGGCTGCTGTATATAGGGGCTGCTGTATACACCACTGGGGCTGCAATACCACTGGGGCTGCTGTATATAGGGGCTGCAATACCACTGGGGCTGCTGTATATAGGGGCTGCTGTATACACCACTGGGGCTGCAATACCACTGGGGCTGCTGTGTATAGGGGCTGCTGTATACACCACTGGGGCTGCAATACCACTGGGGCTGCTGTATATAGGGAGTGCAATACCACTAGGGCTGCTGTATATACCACTGGGGGCTGCTGTATATACCACTGGGGGCTGCTGTATATCATACTGCTGGGGCCTGTATACCACTGCTGGGGCTGTATACCTGTGCTGGGGTCCACCCTCGGCTTATACGCGAGTCAATAGATTTTCCCAGGTTTTGGGGGCAAAAGTAGGGGGGGTCGGCTTATACACGGGTCGGCTTATACACGAGTATATACGGTATATATTATTCAAAATGTATCTGATTTTATCCTTGGTTTTAGTGTTTACATTTCCATTGTATATAAGACTTTTACTAGATAATTTATATGTTTAAAGACTGGTTTTATTTTGAGTGGGCGTTCCTACAGGAACTGACGTCAAAGTGATGTCATCAACAAGGTGTATTTAATGGCTCATAGTGAGCTGGACTGTATGTTCATGCCCTGAAGAAGTGGCCAGGAGGCAATTTGTGTGTTCCGTGTGTGAATAAAGTGTGTCTTTGCTATCCTTGATCTCCTTGTGGTCGAGCGTGGATAAATCATGATCTTTTTCTCCTTTGCAATTACTATTTACTTGAAATTCTTAATGGCCAGGTCAGACATTGGTCCAACATTATGAATTTTGAGCTTTAAGCCAGGTGGAAGTAAAAACTGGCATTAACCCCTTATTACCCTGTCTGCCACCACTACACAGCAACTGGAAGAGCTGGGCAAAGCCCCAGGACTTGGTGCTTCTTGTGAATGCACCAATTTCTGGGATGGCTCTGGGCTGCTATTCTATAGCATGGGTGGGCCCAATAATTATGAGCCCTCGCCCCGCTGAGAATACCAGCCCTGAGCCGTCTAGTTTTATCTTGGCTGGCAATTAAAAATAAGGCAGAGCTCTATGCATTTTTTTGCTAGCCAAGGTAAAAATAGGTAGCTAAGGGTGGCATCTCACAGCTGTAGAGAGAATGAAAAATACAGTGAAGCCCTACACATGTTTTTTCAATTCTTTATTTTGTTTACACACTATGATTGCAGGTTGGTTGCCATAGGCTAATGTGTAACAACCAAGCACAGACACCATCCAGATTGTGGAAATGCAGTGTGATTGCAACAGCCAATCACAGATATTTTCACAGAGCATAAGCATCTGTGATTGGCTGTTGCACGTCAGTAAAGTGAATATGCATGAAGCTTATTTGGCGGGACCAGAAGTAAGTGATGAGCAACGGACCTGAAAGCAAGCAATCAGTGGTAGACTGGTAAAATGGTGTGTATGTGTTTTTGTGTTATTTGAACTTTGTTTAGCAGCTTTTGTACACCTTTGAAGGTGTTTGCTATGTGTTTCATGTTGACCTCTAATGATTTAAATGGTGTTTGGGGGGTTTGGTGAATTGTTCTGCAAACAAATTGGGAAACACCCCACTATTCGTCTTACTGAAACGAATCTGAACACTTAAGTGTTTGCTCATCTCTAGTAATCACCATTTGAAATTGCTGTGAACTTTGTTAAACCCAACTCTGACGTCACTGCGCCCACCGCCGAGAAACTGACTTCTGCAGTGATTGAGGTGACGTCAGTCAGGTTCATCAAAGTTCACAGTGGATATGGCTGTGATGTAAACTTGAATGACCTTTCTCACGGCACCCAGACAACACTAAGGTTTCAATATGTGCCTGCTAGTCACTGTGAACATTTGCGAGTCTGCTCTCAGCAATGTAGCAGACCTCAACATGTTTCTTTATGGGTTATTAAAGATGGAAACCAGGGATGTATTTGTCTTTTATTTCAATTAAAAGCTTTGTTTTGTCTTTTATTCCATTTAAAAGATTTTTTCTCCATGTTGTGTTTTTTTAATGTTTACTAGAGTTTCATTTTGGGTGAATTTAACATTTGTCTGACAATATGAATTTTGAGCTAGGTGCCAGCTGACATTACAAAGCTGTCATCAACCTCATTATTACCCAATGTGCCTCCATTACTAGGGTCACTTGAAGAGCCAGATAAAGTGCCTGCAAATGGTGCTATGAAAGAATACACCAATTTAACGGTGGGCTGTGGCCAGCAATTTTCAGCGTGGGTGACCAGAACTCTTGGGCCTTACTACACTTAGAATCCCAGCCCCCAGCTGCCTGGGTTTTAACTTGGCTGGCAATTAACAATAGAGTGAAACCCAAACATTTTCTTTTTAATTATTTATTTAAATAATTTAAAAAAAATAATGGGCTTCCCTGCATTTTGATTGTCAGCCAAGGTAAAGCCAGGTACAAGAAAAACAACATATAAAATAACTGACAAAAAACTTTAACATTCTTCTCCGACAGAGGGATACAGGATTACACAGTTGAAATAGTGGATGAAACATTCTGGATGCCTCAACTGGTATTACAGTTGTGCTCATAAATTACATACACCAGTAGATTTTTTGCATTCTTGTCCTTTTTTCAAAGAATGTGAATAATAGCACAAAATTTTTTTTCTACTTATGGTTAGTGGTTGGGTGAAGCCATATGTTCTCAAATTACTGTATTTTCTCTTTTTAAATCATGGCAACCAAAAACATCCAACTGACCGTGATCAAAAGTTCACACACCCCAGTTCTTAACACTGTGTACCACCCCCTCTAACATCAACAACGGCTTGAAGTCATTTGTGGTAGCTGTGGATGAGGCTCTTTATTTTCTTAAATGGTAAAGATGCCCATTCTTCTAGCCAAAATGATTCCAGTTCCAGTAAATTCCTGGGCTTTCTTGCGTGAACTGTGTGCTTGAGTTCTCCCCAGAGTGGCTCAATCAATTATATTGAGGTCAGGAGATTGAGATGGCTACTCCGGAATCTTCACTTTGTTCTTCTGTAGCAGTAATAGGTTGACTTGGCCTTGTGTTTTGGTTCGTTGTCATGTTGGAACGTCCAAGCACGTCCCATGCGCAGCTTCCAGGCTGATGAGTACAAACATTTGCCTCCAGTATTTGCTGATAATGGGCTGTATTCATCTTTCCTTCAACTTTGACCAAGTTTCCTGTGCTTTTCTAGTTCACTCATCCCCACATCATCAGCGATCCGCCTCCGTGCATTACAGTAGGAATGGTGTTCCTTTCATCATAGGCCTTGTTGACACCTCTCCAAATATAAAATTTCTGGTTGTGTCTAGAAAGTTTGATTTTGGCCTCATCACTCTAAATTATCTTAATCCAGAAGTTTGGAGGCTTGTCTGGCGCATTGAGAGATACTTTGTGGCATTTCTTGTAGCGACTCGACCATGCAGCCCATTTTTCTTCAAATGCCTCCTTATTGTGCAGATTGTAAAAGCCACACTGCTACTTTTGAGTGAGTCCTGTATTACATCTGATGTTATTTGTGTTTTTTTCTTTGCATACTGAACAATTTTCCTGGCAGTTGTGGCCGAAATTTTTGTTAGTCTACCTGAACGTGGTTTGGTTTTAACAGAGCCCCCGATTTTCCATTTGTTAATCATAGTATGAGCAGTACTGACTGGCATTATTAATGCCTAGGATATCTTTTAGTATCCCTTTCTTGTTTTATACAGTTCAACTATTTTTTCCTGTTGATTCGTGGACAATTCTTTTGCTTTCCCCATGACTCACATTTCAGAAACATCAGTAGCTGGATGAAAGGTGCAACAGTCTCTCTGGATCCCAGAAACATAGGCTACGGTCACACATTGCGCATTTTTTGCGCTTTTTTCTGCAGTTGCGATTTTTTTACGCGGTTACGCGGCAAAAAGCGCAACTGTTTTCACACATTGCGCTTTTCTATGCTTTTTTCTGTGCACTTTTCCCGAGCCCATTTTAACATGTGACAATGGGAAAAGCACAGAGAAAAGCGCAAAAAGAATTGACATGTCTATTCTTTTTACGTACACGCTTTTGCAGTGAAAGCGCATGCATAAAAAAATGTGCAAAAGCGCAACACGTGAGTGCAATTCAGCAAAAACCCATAGGTTTTGCTGGACTGCTTTTCCATAATTGCGTTTCACTGCATTTAAGCATGTGTAAAAAAAGCCGTGTAAATGCAGGAAAACCCTGGAAATGTAGCAACATGCTGCAAATAGGCAGCGAGTGAATGTAGCCTTAGGCCGGCTTCACACCACGGTGTGATCCGATCCAGGGCTGTCCGCTATGGACCGGACAGCCCCGGACTGGATCAGCACACAGAACCGGAGGGCCAAATATGCCCTCCGGTTTGGTGTGCAGCCGGACTCAGCTGCCGCTGCTGATAGATCATGACCGCGACTCGCTGGGTGCTAGCCGTGGTCATGATCTGTCAAGAGAGGACAGCTGCATGGTGCTAAAGTTCAGTGCCGGCCAGCGCTGAGCTTCAACACCTGGCATCCGGCTCCTGGATGCCGCTCCAGTGCAATCCAGTGCCATAGACCCCCATGTTATGGGGCGCCGGATCGCTCGGGACCGGGAGGATCCGGGAGAATCCGTGAGGATCCGGGAAGGATAACCCTGAGGAAGGAGCTCGGATGTGGCTCCGAAACGAGTAGGAGTGAAAGAATAAAGGAGGTTTTATTGAAGCATTGCCTTCCTTGTGATTCTTTTATGTCACAGCAGCCCGGACCGTGGTACACCTCTCCCTAACTACAGATTATCGATTTACACGTGCAGTGGTGGTGCAGGTCCAGCGGCAGCTGTATTAATGCACTCAAGCCTGGTTGTGGGTATACACAACCAAACAAGGTGAGTGGACACTACATATCACCGTGTCTAATAGTGTCATCATTGATAGGGCACTATTCTGTGCCTTGCTTGTCTCCTTTGATTTTGATACAGCTTTTTCCCCCGGACACAAAAATGTTGCATGCGTATCTATCGCTTTCCACAGGACATGTGCTCCGAAAATTGCAGAGGAAGTGGTAGACCCCTTGGGACGTTATATTTTCCTGAAAGTATCTTGGCAAACAGATGTATTTTTGTTGGCTAACATTTATTATCCCAACAGGAAACAGGGACGTTTTGGGGCACAGACTCGTAGAAAACTTGAGGAATTTGCTGGATCGACACCCATCATACTAGGGGGCGATTTCAACTTCCCTATCAACCCATCGATGGACGTCTCGTCGGGTAAGTCACACTTGTCTGGGCCGTCTCTCCGCCACCTTGCCAGACATTGGGAGGACATGCGCCTAATAGATGTATGGCGTATCCTAAACCCAGACACCAAAGATTACACCTTTTTCTCTCCTGTACATTCACAATACAGCAGAATAGATAGGTTCCATGTCTCCCACTCTCTTTTGGACAGAGGGGTCTGGGCGCAGATAGGACACATTATCTGGTCGGACCATGCCCCCATACTTTTCTCCATGCAGATCAGCTCAGAAAATTCAAAATCAGAGTACACCTGGCGTTTAAATGAAAACCTGCTAAAAGACCCCACATGCCATGCTGATGTAGCTTCAGCCATTCGAAATTTCAACCTTGATCATGAAAGTGACGAGACATCTCTCCCTCTAAAATGGGAAGCCATGAAGTGTGTCATAAGGGGCATACTCATATCACACGGCACTCGCTTAAAAAAACTTCGGAGTCGGGAGATTGAGTCTCTTCTGTTCCGAATAAATTCCCTAGAAGCAAAGCATAAAAAGCACCCAGATCCAGTTGTGTACTCTGACCTGTCAACAACTCGACACAAATTATTATCTATCTTAGACCAGAAGGGAACAGCCTTTCGAGACAGTATACGCTCCAGATACTACATGCTGGGAAATAAATGTGGAAGCTTATTAGCCAAAGCGCTGCACCATAGACACACCCAAACCTTCATACCCCACATTAAAAATGATAAAGGGGGATTGGCCCATAAGACCTTGGACATATTATCAAGGTTTCGTCAATTCTATACGTCTCTCTACCAGCTGAAGGGTCATTATGATGCAATGACACCCGAACATTTTAATAAGAAGGTAGAAGATTACCTTAAAAAATGCGGTGTGCCATCCTTTCCAAGGGAGTCTGTCGATCAACTCTCCACGGACTTTACTTTATCGGAAATCGAGGAAGGGGTTAAGCAGATGAAGGTTGGCAAGAGTCCGGGTCCGGATGGCTTTACAGCCTTGTTCTATAAACAATTCTCAGATATCTTACATCCAACTCTTCTCAATGTATGCAATGCAGTTTCGAGAGGAGGGACATTCCCCAAACAGGCATTGACGGCTCACGTGGTGGTTCTACCCAAGCCAGGCAAAGACACATCAACATGCGGGAATTATAGACCAATATCGCTAATTAATTTGGATATTAAGCTCTACGCCAAACTGATAGCGGACAGGATGAAACATCTCCTCCCCATTGTAATAGATGCTGATCAGGTGGGTTTTGTCCCTGGTAGAGAGGCAAGGGACAACACCATCAGGTCTTTGGCGGTGGTGGATGCGGCTAGGCGGAGGGGGATCCCCATGTGCATCCTGTCACTAGACGCAGAAAAAGCGTTTGACAGGGTGGACTGGGGGTTCATGTTTGCAGTGCTTCGACATATGGGCCTTGATGAGGTGATGCTTCGTCGCATTGGGGCACTTTACACATGCCCTTCGGCCAGGCTCAGAATCAATGGATCTTTATCGGAGGCATTCTCCATTAAAAACAGAACCCGTCAGGGCTGTCCTTTATCACCTTTATTGTACATACTATGTATGGAAGCTCTGGCTTGTGCCCTACGGGCGAATCCGTCTGTCCGGGGCCTGGCCGTGGGGACTAAAGATCATAAATTAGCCCTCTTCGCCGATGATCTGTTGTTATACTTATCTAACCCCCTGATCAGCATCCCAAATGCTTTAAAAGAACTATACATTTTTGGTCACCTTAGTAATTTTAAGGTTAATACATCTAAATCAGAATTTCTGAATATTTCCCTTCCAGGGGTTCTGATGGAATTACTGAGGCAAGATTACCCGTTTGAGTGGCGTAGAGATTACATAACCTATTTAGGCATTAAATTACCAAACAATCCCAACCAATTATTTGAGCTAAATTATACTACATTACTATCAAAAATCGAGTCGGACATGACTAAATGGAATAAGATGGCTATGACTTGGCTGGGGAGAATTCACTCCATACGTATGGACGTTTTGCCTCGCTTACTATACATCTACCAGACGGTGCCCATACGCTTGCCAGCCGCCTTTTTCTCCAGATTGAAAACCTTGATGATAAGATGCATATGGTCACACGGTCAGCCCCGACTATCCCTAACTCTATTACAAAAGAAAATAAATAAGGGGGGCTTGAGCCTCCCTGACTTCATTCTTTATCATTATGCAGCGATTGATAGGTGCATATTGGACCTGTTTTGCTCCGGGGAGCGGAAACGCTGGGTGGAAATAGAAGTGGGAGGACAGGAGGACATTCCTCTATCAATGATATGGTCGCCCGGCACCATACGTGCTAGGGATCCTTCCTTCTTAACTAGCCAAATTCATAGCTCCTTTTCGATTCAGACCAAGACTCTGCAAATGACATCTCACCCTGGACCTCTCACTCCAATATATGGAAACCCCTCCTTCCAGATAGATCCTAGGGACCCCTCATTTTTAAACATCACAAGACAATCATATCCTACACTCAGGGACTTTGTTTCTCAGGAGGGAATTAAACCCCTACATATGATCTACCCAGCAGGCTCTACACCTGGGGGGGCTTGGTTTACATATGCCAGACTCAAAAACTACATCAAAACTTTACCCCTGGAGGATATTACACGTCCCCTCTTAGGGTTTGAACAACTATGTTTGAGTAAGACTCACGTCCCACATGCCATATCTACATTATATCGCATCTTGACAGACCACCACAACAGATCTGCGCCCGGGCCCATCAGGTTTTGGGGGGTGTGGGAAAGAGACTTGGGATTAAAGTTAAAAACTTCAGACTGGGAAAAAATACATCTTTTCACATACAAATCATCGTCAACAGCATTGTCACAGGAGAGAAATTATAAGGTGGTGGCGAGGTGGTACAGATGCCCGACAGACGTCCATGCAATGTTCCCCACGGCCTCGGATAGGTGCTGGCGCTGCGAGCGTGATGCTGGC
>JARQOC010000001.1:525933838-525952841 GCA_033576535.1 Allobates femoralis | reverse complement strand
GTCTACATCTATACCTATTTCTTGGTGTTTTCAAGTAGTAGACGAGAAAATAACGATTTAGTCCAAAGCAGTCATTGTATATTAGTAGGGCTGTATTATATAAAAAAGGGTATTGATATATACAGTTGTGCTTAAATGTTTACATACCCCGATAGATTTTTTGCTTTCTTGACCTTTTTTCAGAGAATATGAATGATAACACAAAAAACTTTCTTTTTCCACTCATGGTTAGTGGTTGGGTGAAGCCATTTATTGTCAAGCTACTGTATTATCTCTTTTTAGATCAGAATTAGTGATGAGCAAGTGGCGTAACATTTGCACTTACTATAGTTGTAATGAGTACTTTTTAATACTCACATATTCGTCCAAATAACGAGTATAATATTAGTCAATTAGTGATTGGCTCCACCCACATACATCTGACTATAAAATGACTCTTTCTGGGACAGGGCAGGAGGGTGGTCGTTTTTACATTTCAACTGCATAAAATACCTTGCTGTACCCCCCAGAGAGAGTCTAACATCCAATCTGCTCTCACTGAGGTGCCAGTTTACTTTGTGTACAGAAGGGAGCCGGCAATATGTGTCAGATCGATAACGATCGACACGTCACTCACGAGCACCAGCGATGCTCGCCGAGTAACGAGTATCACGAATACTGTACTATTTGTGCGAATAGAGAAAAGTAACGATTATAATCGCTCATCACTAATCATAATAACAACCAAAAACATCCAAATGACCCTGATCAGAAGTTCACATACCCTGGTGATTTTGGCCTCATAACTTGCACAGACGTTGACACAAATGGGTTTGAATGGCTAATAAAGGTAACATCCTCCCCTGTGACCTCTTTGCTTGTAACCAGAGTGTGTGCATAAAAGATGAGTGAGTTTCAGGAATCCAGACAGACTCTTGCATATTTCATATATACCAATATAGGGTCATTCATGTCAAGTGAACCAATGATTATTACCTCTATATTTTTAATTCTTTTGAGATTTTGTTATTTGATAATAGCATGTCAGACAATGCAAAATGTGAAGAGAAAATTTTTTTTAAAAATGATTTTCAAAGTTCGGAAAAAGTGTGAATTTCGCTGTTGCCTGCCTTTACGTTTCTCCTCATAACTCAGGCTAGGAATAAGATAGAGAAACAAAATAAACACCAATCTACTCAGAACTGTCCAGGCTTTCATCAGATATGTCACAAGAGGATCTTTGTTAATATTTTACCCATGTGATCGCAAGCGCAAAACTTTAAAACGCATTTCTGAAAAATCGGCGCGCTTTAAATATTTCAAAAACTGCCCATGTGTCTGCTTTGCTCTTAGCCACATCTGTACCAAATTTCAAGTTGGGATCGCAATGGGATCATATTTTAACATATTTTACTAGTAATAGCGTCAATGGGTCATTCCATATCAAGTGATCTAAATATGAATTTTTTTTTTTACCTGACGTCTTTAGATTTTTTTTTTTTTTTTCCTTTATGAAGTACTACTTTAGTTAATTACAAATTAAAAGTTTGGAATTTTTTTCTTCATCAGTTAATTTTTTACAGATTTTTAAAGTTTAAAAAAAGGGTGAATTTTGGCCTGGTATGACTTTAAATTTTTTTATCTCGGGCTAGAAATAAGATAGAGAAACAAAATAAACACCATTCTACTCAGAACTGTCCAGGCTTTTACCAGATATGTCACAAGAGTATATTTCTTAATTTTAATTTTTTACCCATGCGAATGCAAACACAACATTTTGAAACGCATTTCCGAAAAAAAGTATTAATAAAAATTTTCCAAAACTGCCCATGTGTCTTTTATGCTCTTAGCCACATCTGTACCAAATTTCAAGTTGGGATCGTGATGGGATCATATTTTAAAATATTTAACTATGGTTAATCTCATTTTTATTAAATTTTGAAAAAACATATGAAAGACATACATTCAATCTTTTAACAAAATCTTGAGACATATAAAATATACAAAAAGATAATTCACAAAGTTATTAGTAACTTTAAGATAAGCTGCAAATTTACTTTTGCGCTTATCTCTGGTGCAATATATATAACAATCTAAATATAATTCCAAACACTCAAGTATACAACCTTTCTCAGGGTTTTGAGATGTTCTGATGTCAAGGGGACAAGCAGCCCCAGCAGAATGATTTTTATCACTTGGCCCCTTCTAACAGGTTGACCACGTAAGTGGGTCATTACCCGTTGAGGCCTAGTTGGAATAGTCTATCGACTGGTGTACCGGAAAGGAAGGCCGAAATATTAATGATCTACTCACAGCTCAGAGTTTCCGATACCTGTCTAATGTTCACTAGAATTCTGAAGGTATAGGTGTAGAAAGGAAATACCTAGAATGTATCAGATGGGAAGAAAAGAGAGATAGAAAAGAAGAGAGAGAGAAGAGAAACAAAAACCATTAGAAAAAGTTATACTGGGAAAGAAAAGCCACGTAAGAAAAAAAGTAAAAAAGGAGGGGGGGGGACGGGTGAGGTATGGGAAGGAGAAAGGGTACTCATCCCACTGGCTCCCCATCAGCCAGAGGTCGAGCCATATTATCTGTGCTGGAAAAGATACTCCTACATTCTGCAGAGTCGTGAAAAAGAATCCATTCAACCCAAATCCCTAAGAATTTGTTCCGAGATCCCGACGCATCAGCTGCGAGCTCCTCCATTCGATATATGTCCATCAATTCTTTGAACCAATCAAGTAGAGATGGAGCCCGGCTTGATTTCCAGAACCTCGGGATCACAGCACGAGCAGCCGAGATGCAAAAGCGGAGAATATCCCTCTTCTGTAGCCCAATAGTACCTGGAAAAATCTATAACATTGCCGATTCTGGGCAGCATTCGGCTTGTTTACCTGTTATCCGGACGTATGCATTGAAAACCTCAGACCAGAACCGCCGGATTTCCCACAACTCCACCAAATGTGTATCATTGTACCCTTCTCTTCCCCACAGCGCCAGCAGGTATCAGGGGTTCCAGGGAACATGTTCCGGAGTGTCGTCGGGCACAAGTACCATCTAGTGAGCAGCTTATAGCTTCTTTCTTGTGCAGAACAAGTGCTAGCTAGTGAGTGAGTAAATATAAAGCATTTCTGCCAATTAGCTTCTGAAATGCTACACCCCAATTCCCTCTCCCAAGCACGTTGGAAGTAAAGGGTGCCCTGCTCTCTCATGGACCCTAAGGCCTGGTATAGAACTGATATTTTGCGCCTCGGTGGAGCCTCCAGTTGGAATAACCTCTCCAATATGTTGGGCGTCAATCTTACCCTGCAAGAGTGGTCAGCTGAATATAAGTATGCTCTGTATTGGAGAAATTCGAATCACTTAAGAGGTCTCGTAGGTTCTTTGAGTTGTAGCTCTGCCATCGGGGGCAAACCACCACTGGACAGAGTCTGTCCTACTCGGGTGTCATCCACAATCCGCCAACATAAAAATCTCTGCCTGTCAAATCTGGGTGGGAAAGATGGGTTGGAAAAAAGGGGAGTCAAAGGGCTAAGTCTGTCGTTTAAGCGGAGGGTTTTCGTCACTAGGTGCCATACCTTCAAGGTGTTTCTGGTCATGTCTGTCAAAGGTACTAGGTCTGTGGAGTCTTTAGGGGAAATCCAAAGCAGGTGTTTCAGCGGAATCCCCAAACCCTCTTGCTCCACCCCTACCCATTTCTTGGAGGACGCATGATAATGCCAATCTAGAGCTCTAACAAGAGAGGAAGCCACAAAGTACGCTCGTATGTTGGGTAGTCCAACCCCTCCTCTGGTCTTGGGCAAGGATAGGATATTCATTTGCAAGCTGGACCTCTTGCCCCCCAGACAAATCTAAGGATCATAGATTGCATTTTGGAGAGGAAGCCTCTATCCAATAGAACAGGAACTGTCTGAAAAGTATACAAGAGTCGGGGCAAGACATCCATCTTGACTACGTTTATTCTCCCGAACCAGGATAGCTTTAATTGTCTATAGGAGGTAAATGCCGATTCCGCGTTAGTCAAAAGGGGTTGATCATTTAAATTGAATATTTGTTTAAGATCTTTTGGTATAAGGACTCCCAAGTACTTAATGGCTTCTACTTTCCATTTAAATGGGAACTATTTAGATAGATGAGAAACCAATTCTCCAGGCAAAGAAATATTGAGTGCCTCGGTTTTGGAGCAATTCACTTTAAAGTTGCTCAATTGTCCGAACCGTTCAAACTCCATTAAGACCGAAGGGATGGAGACCAGGGGCTGGGAGATGTAAAGTAGCAGGTCATCTGCAAATAAGGCTAATTTGTGATGACTCTGTCCCAGCTTGACCCCATGGACGCATTCATTGGACCTAAGTGCAAAATATTTAACTATTATAGTGTTAATTCAAAAATCACCAAGAACACAATCAGTCATTTTTTCACAATTGCCCGTCAATAGTTTGAATTTGATATAAAGAAACATAGTCTTGTAACATCTCAAATGAAAGCTGTTACCGTTCTGAGTAAAATGATGCCTCTCCCACTTCATTATCTTATTTCTAGCCTGAGATAAAAAAATGTAAAGTCATACCAGACCAAAATTCACCCTTTTTTTAAACTTTAAAAATCTGTAAAAAATTAACTGATGAAGAAAAAAATTCTAAACTTTTAATTTGTAATTAACTAAAGTTGTACTTCATAAAGGAAAAAAAATAAAAAATCTAAAGACGTCAGGTAAAAAAAAATATTCATATTTAGATCACTTGATATGGAATGACCCATTGACGCTATTACTAGTAAAATATGTTAAAATATGATCCCATTGCGATCCCAACTTGAAATTTGGTACAGATGTGGCTAAGAGCAAAGCAGACACATGGGCAGTTTTTGAAATATTTAAAGCGCGCCGATTTTTCAGAAATGCGTTTTAAAGTTTTGCGCTTGCGATCACATGGGTAAAATATTAACAAAGATCCTCTTGTGACATATCTGATGAAAGCCTGGACAGTTCTGAGTAGATTGGTGTTTATTTTGTTTCTCTATCTTATTTCTAGCCAGAGATATGATAGAAAATGTAAAGCCATACCAGTCCAAAATTCGCACTTTTTTAAAACTTTAAAAATCTGTAAAAAATTAACTGATAAAGAAAAAAATTCAAAACTTTTTTTTTTGTAATTAGATAAAGTTGTTCTTCATATAGAAAAAAAATTTAAAAAATATGAGGACGTCAGGGAAAAAAAAATATTCATTTTTGGATCACTTGACATGGAATGACCCTATACTGTCATCAACAGTGACATACCAAGGGCTCATTCAGTTTACTTTTGTTGTTTTATACCAATGTTCATAAAGAGCACAAGTATATTTACTGTGAAATCACATGATGTCTTACATGTGTAATGTCTTTAATTTATTTTCTTTAGTGCTGAGCTTGTAGCTTTAGCTTTGTGTTCTATAAAACAGAAAAGAAAAATTGTGAATTGTATTTTTTTTCACTATTCACACCACATAATATTTTTCCCCTTTTTTTCAGGACATTATTGGTAATAGGCCGATGTGGGTAAGTTGGCAGACAAAAAGGTCTCGGACGAAGGGGAGGAAAAAAAAAGTACAAAATTGTACAGTCAAGAAATGGTTCATTCAGAGATTTATCCAAAATTATTACATTAATTATCAATTGCAGATATTCTGAGAGGCTCATAAATCTTCAATATAATCGTCTTGCGGCCACTTCCGTCTGAGGCCAAAATTGCGCGCCAGCACTCATTGGTCGCCGCGAGCCATGGCAACCAATGAGCACAGCATATGCAAAACAGCTGCGCACCAAGGCCGCGATCCAATCAGTGACGCACGAATTTGGCCTCATAGACACCGCGCTGTCAGCCTCCTCCTGCCCATACCCGCCCGCTGGAGCGGGTGCGCCCACCTCCGGCCCCTCTTTCCCGCTGCTTCATTCCCCCCTCTCTCCATCTCCCCCCTCACTTCATCTTCCCCCCCTCGCTCCATCTCCCCCCCGCTCCATCGCCCCATCCTGCGCTGACCACTGGCCCTCCATCCTGTGCTGACCACTGGCCCTCCATCCTGGCTGACCACTGAGCCTCCATCCTGCGCTGACCACTGGCCCTCCATCCTATGCTGACCACTGGCCCTTCATCCTGCACTGACCACTGAGCTTCCATCCTGTAATGACCACTCTGCCTCCATCCTGCGCTGAACACTCTGCCTCCATCCTGCGCTGACCACTCTGCCTCCATCCTGCACTGACCACTGAGCCTCCATCCTGCGCTGACCACTGAGCCTCCATACTGCGCTGACCACTGAGCCTCCGCACTGCGCTGACCACTGAGCCTCCATCCTGCGCTGACCACTGAGCCTCCATCCTGCGCTGACCACTGAGCCTCCATCCTGCGCTGACCACTGAGCCTCCATCCTGCGCTGACCACTGAGCCTCCATCCTGCACTGACCACTGAGCCTCTATCCTGCACTAACCACTGAGCCTACATCCTGCACTGACCACTGAGCCACCGCGCAGTTCTAACCACTGAACTACCAAACTGTGCTAACCACTGAGCCACCGCACTGTGCTAACCACTGAGCCACCATACTGTGCTAACCACTGAGCCACCGTACTGTGCTAGCCACTTAGCCACTGTACTGTGCAAACCACTGAGCCACTGTACTGTGCTAACCACTGAGCCACCATATAGTGCTAACCACTGAGCAACAGTACAGTGATAACCACTGAGCCACCATATACACTGCTAACCACTGAGCTACCATACTGTGCTAACCACTGAGCCACCATATAGAGTGCCAACCACTAAGCCACCATAAAGTTCTAACCACTGAGTCACCGTATACAGTGCTAACTACTGAGCCAGCGTATACAGTGCTAACCACTCATCCACAATATACAGTGCTAACCATTCAGCCACCATAGAGTGCTAATCACTGAGTCACCGTGTATACTGCTAACCACTGACCCACCATACTGTGCTAACCTCTGAGCCTCCATACAGAGTTAACCACTCTGCCTCCATATAGTGCTAACCACTGAGCCACCATACTGTGCTAAACACTAAGCCACCATACTTTGCTAAACACTGAGCCATCGTACAGTGCTAACCACTCAGCCACCATACAGTGCTAACCACTGAGCCACCGTACCATGCTAGCCACTGAGCCACCATACTGTGCTAACCACAGAGCCACCATACAGTGCTAGCCACTGAGCCACCATATACAGTGCTAACCACTGAGCCACCATACAGTGCTAACCACTGAGCCACCGTACAATGCTAACCACTGAGCCACCATACTGTGCTAACCACTGAGCCACCATACTGTGCTAACCACTGAGCCACCATATACAGTGCCAACCACTGAGCCACTATAGAGTGCTAATCACTGAGTCACCGTATACAGTGCTAACCACTGAGTCACCGTATACAGTGCTAACCACTCAGCCACATTACTGTTCTAATTATTGAGCCACCATATACAGTGCCAACCACTGACCCACCATAGAGTGCTAACCACTGAGGCTCCTACTGGACCAGCTTATACTGTGCTATCCACTGAGCGCCCATATACTCTGCTAACCACTGAGCCGTCGTATACTCTGCTAAGCACTCTACTGCGGGCAAGAGGGGACTGGGGAACAGCGGCTGGGTGCAGGCAGGAGGGGCCCCCCTTGCCCCCTCATGCCCGTACCTGGCCGCTGTTCCCAGGCCCCCTCCTGCCCGCACCCGATCGCTGTCCCCCTAGCCCACTCCTGCCCGCATCCGCCCGCTCTTCCTCGGCCCCCTCCTGCCCGCACCCGGCTGCTCTTCCCCGGCTCCCTCCTGCCCGCACCCGGCCACTGGCCCACGGCCCCCTCCTGACCACGCCCACCCGCTGTCCCTCGTGGACCCCGGCACCGCTGCACACTGGAACCGCTGCACACCGGTACTGCTGTAGGTATCTACTATATAATTGTCTACTTCTGTCAGTTTGTAATGCAAATCCTGCATCGCTGATTAGTTAGGCCAGCCACCCACGACCAATCAGCAACAAGGACTGTCCGCCCGCAAATTGGCGCGGGATTTCAACCACGCTTCGCAGATTGGTTGCCAGCAATCAGCGATATTGGCGCAGGATTTAAACCCAGCTTCACTTTGCATTATTCTTAAATCTTTATAAATAAACTACATACATACTCTAGAATACCCGATGTGTTAGAATCGGGCCACCATCTAGTGGTTAAATAATTGACCATGAAAAATCTTAGCGAGAATGCTGCAAGCCATAACACAAGAGGAGAAGGGTCAAGGTAGGTAATACTGAATACTGACTATTACTATGGAATAACAGCAGAGATAGGTGGACCTTTGCAATTTTAAATAGCTGACTAGAGAGACAAGATGGGGCCGACCATAAAGTACTTGGAAATTTGTCAGTGGAGAAACACAGTAACTCTGCTTATTGATGTGAATTAGCTTTTGCATTGGCAGAAAAATCATCTGGTCTATCATATTATGTACAGTATCTTTTGGACTATAAGATGCACTTTCCCCAAAAAGATTTGGTAGGAAAATGGTGATCCTCTTATTGTTCAAATATGCCAGCTCGCGTGTGGTGGTGGAGCAGGGTCATATGAAACAGAAACAGGGTCACTGCAGGAAGTCGGTGGTGGAATTAGCAGTGAATATTCATTTCCCCACTAAAGGGAAATACATATTCACTGCTATCCACACTGATAATCCCGTCCAACTCTCGGCTCTTTGGTGAATGATAGTAAAAATCTTCACTGTCAATTACTATCACTAATGTCATTGTCAAGAGGTAGGTGGGATGCAGTAAACATTCATTTCCCCTTAATAGGGAAATAAATATTCACTGCTTCTGCCATGTGCTTCTTCAGCAACAACTCTGCCCCTGCCTTCAGCATGCCTGTGACTGGGTGCGCATGACTGTGTTGTTTTTTGTTGTTGTTGATATTTTTAGGGAAAAAATTATGTTCAACCAAAATGAAAAATAAGTTAAAGAAACCTTTCTGGAAATGCATTGGAAAAATGCTTGAGTTCCCCATTGAGTTCCATTATAAGTAGGTACTCAAGTCCCACCCAACTGGGCACCCAACTGCTCATTATGAGTACGAAGCATGGTTGTACTTACTAATCACTGCAGATAAGATTACAGTTAGTGCTCATCCCATTTTATAGAGGTTGCAGCACAATGTCTGTGCCTATCTCTTATTCCTCCCATAGAAATTTAAAAGCACTAAAGGCCCTGTCTCACATAATGAAGCATCAGCGATCCCGATAACGATAATGATGTGTAGGGATCGCTGGTGCGTCGTTTTGGTAAGATGTCAAACAGGTATCTCACCAGCAATGTGAAAAATAACTTTAGCAACGATCCAGACTATACCAAGGTCGTTGTGAATTTTCTCTCCATAGCGTTGCATTGAGATCGTTGCTCATTATCTCTGTCAAACACAATGATGTAGAGTTCCCAGCGGGAGCGCAACGACACAGAAATGACCCAGAGCAGTGTGTAACGATCAATGATCTCACAGCAGGGGCCAGATCGTTGCTGCGTGTCGCACAGAACGACATCGTTAGCGGGATCGCTGATGCATCACGAAATCTTTGACGTTACAACGATCTCATTAGCAATCTCATTGTGTGAGACAGGGCCTTCACCTTCCTATCTCAGGAATTGGAATATTTGTGTCAACTGAGTACAGATTTTATGCATTGAGCGTGACATATCAATCATAGAAGAAAATGAAACCCTTTTCTCCGATAAGACATATACCATAAAGTTGCTTATTATGGTGTGTTCATAAAATATTAATTAAAATGATGGTTACTCTTTAAGTAGAAAGTATTTCAGACAGATCTCTTTTAAGCCAAAAGTGCGCAGTCCTCTCTGTGTACTGCTTTGCAGCGATCGACATGGAGAGGTTCCTAACTTGGGGGCTTATCCTGACGTAACGTAATCATTCATTTTAAATGTTACAAAATATTGATATTTTATAAAAAAAATTCTCACTTAAGTATAGTTCCACAACAATATACTAGCTAACTCACATCGTAACTAAAGAAAGGAAGGAAAATATTCATCAGCAAAATTTTGTGAAATTCCGGTCTGTCTCCAGGAAAATAAAAATGTGTTAAAAAAAAAAGGTTATTCAACTAAATCTTGAAAGAAAAAAAACATCATATAATTGTGTTTACCCAAAAGTCTTTTCCTCCTAATTTAAATAGCATAAACATCTGGACTAACGCAATCATAGAATCATGGCAGTAGTCAAGCAAATCTTGTGGAAAATAATGAAATTAGATCCCTGGTGTTGTGACAGAGTAAGGGCAGGATACATCAGTTCGATGTTAATAAAATTTCCATGAATGACTGAATACAATTAAGAAATTGTCAGTTGCGGCAATGAACTTTTGTAGCTCACGGATGTTTGCATCATTTGATTATGCTGGCAATTTCAAATTGTTTATTAGTGTCTGTGTTGGGATATTAATTATGACCTTTATTGCAGCCCACAATTAAGCCAGTCACAAGGCAACAATCGCTCGAGTTATCATAACGGAACGTCCAAACTGCGCAAGAGGTGTTTTCATTTTTACTAAGACGTTCCCCTTTACTTTTAACATGGAATTAGGACAAGGGAGCAAGTAGACATTGGAAATGACCTGGTAACATTGACACTCAGTTAATGGAATCCTGTGACTCAAGCATTTCACAAATCAGGTAACACGAACATTGTTAACTTCTGAGATCAAATAACTTAACGTTACACTTTTTTTTGTTATTTTAATGCACTTTATGTTTATGTCTAGATGGACAAAGTGGATTGATTAAAGTATATCCTACTTATTGTAAAGAAACATCATAGAAAATAAACTACACTAAATATGTATTTTAAAGACCTTGATCCACTAACAGAGTACATTTTAATCAGGAGATCTTGTAATAAAAATTATTTCCACAATTGGAAGGGATTTACAAAATGTTCCTTTGTTGAAAAAATCTTATATATGTGTCCCTTCTATGTACTGTATAATGGATGTGTCTGACCATACAGGGACATGGTCTGATCATACCACATCTCCTGGGCTGAGATAATCTTATATATGTGTCCCTGCTATGTACTGTGTAATGGATGTGTCTGACCATACAGGGACATGGTCTGATCATACCACATCTCCTGGGCTGAGATAATGGAGGTCTAAAGTGTAAAATGCATAATGTATATAAGATATAATGGCACATGTACATATGGTGCAATGTTATGTTATGTGAAATATGAAGCTTATGGTGGGTGTTACCTGTAGTTTATGGCATGTAATAAATTATGGTATTATGTTATACATTAAAATGTAATGGTGATGTCATTTCATTATGCTGCAAGTGGGTTCCCTGGGTCGCTACCTCACTACATATATATATATATATATATATATATATATATATATATATATATATACTGTATATATATATATACATATATATTTACTGTATATATATATACCAGGATGGGGATCATATATACCAGGATGGGGGACATTTATACCAGGATTGTGGACAAATATACCAGGAAAGGGGACACATACCAGGATGAGGACAATATATTCCAGGATTGGGACCATTTATGCTAGGATTTGGGACCTACAGTATATACCAGGGTGAGGACATATATACCAGGATGGTGTTCATGTATACCAGGATGGAGGACAAATATACCAGGATGGAAGATATATATACCAGAATGGGGGTCATATATACCAGGATGTGGGACCTGTATACAAGTATGAGGGATATATATACCAGAATGAGGACATATATTCCATTATTGGGGACCTATTTACCAGAATTAGGACCATATACATCAGGATGGGTGACATATACAACAGGACGGGGCTCATCAATACCAGGATGAGGACATATATACTAGGATGGGGGACCTATATATCAGGATGAGGACCATATATACTAGGATGAGGACCATATAAACCAAAATGGTGGACATATTACCAGGATGGGAGAAAATGGGGCGCTCCCCGAAAGTAAGGCATGCCAGGGGGTGTAATGTGCCTGTAAATATAAGGCACCCCCCGAAAACAAGGCATGTATCTATTTTGACTCCTCCAGCCCGCCCCCGCTTCCAGCCCGCCTCCCGCTTGTGCCCCGGTGCCCGTCGCTGTGAGCGGTGCGCAGATGCATGTAGACCGGCACCGCTCTATTTTTCAAGCCCCCGCCACTGTCCTGGCCAATCACAAGCCAGGAACTGCCCAACGGCCAATCACAGGCCATTTGCTGCATGATGTCGTCTTCTGGCCTGTGATTGGCTGCCCAGTTGGCTCCTGGGCTGTGAATGGCTGGGCCAGTGGCATGTGCACCTGAGGCAAGGAGATGAGAGTGGTGCCATCCTCCTTGCAGCGGCAAGCACTGGGACAGCGGCGGGCACCGGGACAGCGGCGGCAGCTGAGAGCAGTGCCGGAATGCAGCAGAGACCGCTATGTATAGTGAAAATCATGTTCTCCTATGAACACCAAATAAACGCTGGCTCTCACACGAGAACCGTGATGATAGGTCCGGAGCTCTTCAGCAGACCCCTGGCTGTCATGGGAACCCATCACGTCCTCAGAACTCAAAATTTCCGTCGTCCTGCCGGGTCCAACGCGGCCGACGTCTCCTGCTGGCACCGACAGACATCTCCTGCTGGGACCGACGCAGCCAATGTCTCCTGCCGGGACTGACATGCGTCTCCTGCTGGGACCGACATGCGTCTCCTGCGTTCTCCAGTCTGTGGTGCCTGTGCAGCTCCTGCTCCCTTTTGTGCAGGTACAAGTGATGAACAGACTGTGGAGAACAGAGGAGATGTCACTCTCACATACACAAGCATTCTCTCACACACTCACACATTCTCTTACACACTCACTCTCACACTCACTCTCACACACTCATACACATTCTCACACACACACATTCTTACACACACAAATTCTCTCACTCTTATACACTCACACATACTCACTCACTCTCACATACACACACATTCTCTCTCACACTCTCACTCGCACACAATTTCATGCACTCACATTCTCAAACACACACATTTTCTCTCACACACACATTCTCTCACTCTTACACACTCACACTCACTCTCACATACACACATTCTCACACACTCTCAGACTCACTCTCACAAACATTCTCTCACACACACTCACGCACACACTATCACACTCACATTCTGACACACTCACTCTTACACTCCCTAACACACACTCATTCTCACACTCACAAACACATTCTCTCACTCTTACACTCACACACTGACTCTCATACACACACATTCTCTCACACACTCTTACACTCTCACACATTCACTCACTCTCATACACATAGATTCTTTCACACACTCTCGCACTCCCTCTCACATTCTCACATACACACTCTCACACTCTCACACTCACTCTCACACACTCACTCTCACATACACACATTCTCTCACACACTCACACACACACACAGACTCTCATAAACTCACACATTCTCTAACACACACAAACTCACTCTCACACACTCACATTCTATCTCACACATTCATTCAGTCTCACACACTCAAATACACACATTGTCACACACAGTTTTCTAACCTTCAACATGCCGGCGGTACAGTGCAGGGGGCCGCTGCACCTCGCCTGTGTTATGACTTCCGGCAGCTGGACTGGCAAGCTCTGCCACTCAGCAAGATCAATGCAAGTCGCCAGCCAATGAGAAGCCCGCAGGTGATGTCATACGCCGACGGCAGCTGCGGGCCTCTCATTTGCTGGCGGTTTGCATTGTTCGGCTAAGCGGCAGAGCTTGTCAGTCCCACTGCTGGAATTCATAGCAGCAGGGAGCACGGCGGCCCCCTGCACTGTACCACCAGCATGTTGAAGTTGTCCATGATGCCGCACGCTGCACAGTGAAGGCCCAGGGGCCGCATACAGCCTGAAGGCTGTGTGTTTGAGACTCCTGCTCTAACCCCTGTTCAAAAATTGGGGCCTCTGGGTTGCATTTATGAAGTAGTTGAAAGCCAGAGGAACAAGCCTGAGGCAAGGATGATAAAACTAAGCAAATCAGAACTAGGGACAAAATCAGAAAGCAATTTACTAGCCAGAGAAATATCTGAGGTCCGTTACCAATAGGTCAATGAAAAGAAAAGTTAGACAAGCTAAGGTCATATCAGGAGGACACAGAGTCAGTTACAATCAGGTAACATTCTGGACCAAGGACAAGATGAGCTCATCAGAAGAATTGCACCTGAGTACATGAAGTAAACTTAGGATAAGTTCACATCTACGGGGGTGTGGTGATGCAGCCCATGGCCCGAGTGCATCACACAGGTGGCCAGTGTGTTTTGCACAGGCAGAAGACTGCTGCCTGTTTTATGAATGTCTTGCCATGGAAGCCACAGTCTGCTTAGAACAGCATGGCAAGAGTTAAGCTTGCAACTTGCTGGAGATGTGGGTGTGTCTCAGGATAGTTAATGGAATCTGTGTTTGACATGTGAGAGACTGACAGTGATTGAGACATGGAGTGCCTGCAGGCTGCTGGGCTGTGGGCAGAAGTCAGTCATCCAGTCTGAAGGAGCAGTGTCTCAGAGGCCCTTTGAGGACTGACAACAGGCCCGAGTGGAGGCTGGGATACAGCGGCAGAAGTGCATCTGAACCTGTGACGTTCAACCGACTGTATACCAGGCGGTATGTACTTGTAAGCCGAAGAAAGGCTCCTGTTTATGTGCTGGAAGGTGGTTTATGCTGACAGAATAAACCAACTTGACTTTTAATTAAATGGAGAGACTGTCGCTGTGTTTAAATATAGCTGCCAAGTGAGTGAACCCCAACTTGGTCCGTGAAAGCGATACCACATTTGGTGGAGGATGCGGGCATTGTAGGCGCATCATAAAAGGGGCGGGGCTACAGGTATGACACGATTTTAGCCCACCCCTTTCATGACGCAGCCAGGCTCTCAGCACTGAAGCAAGCCGAGAGGGGGCGTGCATAATTAATAAGAGGGCGGAGGGAGCAGCAGACAGCCCCGCCTTTGGACATTTGTACAGTAACAGAGAACTCACAGATGAGGAAGAGGTGATTATAACCTGTATTCTATACCTTACACAATCGTTTGGATCTGTTAAAGGGATGGCTATAATTCATAAGAGGGGGTGCAGGGACAGGTGTATAGATACAGGGGGGGGCAGTTTGTGGAGTCATGCGCGCCACTCTGAGGAGCCCGGCGCTTTTGTACATTACAGATTATAGCTGTATAAGACCACCTGAGTGGGTGTAAGGTCTCTAGGGGGACTGGGCCCCCCTAGAGACATTAATCAAACATTTATTTATTAAATATATACTTTTAAAATACACAGAACAGTTTGATCATCCCTCCAGCAGCAGGGATGAGCAAACTATCCGGTAACCGGATTTCTCAGGATTACACATCCTGAGCAATCCGGTTACCGGATTGCGGCTTCAGCAATCTGGTTCCCGGATTGCTGAAGGTATGGTGACAATTGCGTTCACCGCATCCGGATCTGGATGCGGTGAACGCAATTCATGTTTAAAGTGTCACCCTAGCCATAATCTTTTATATGTGTCCCTGCTATGTATTGTGTAATGGATGTGTCTGACTGTACAGGGACATGGTGTGATCATACCACATCTCCTGTGCTGAGATAATCTTATATATGTGTCCCTGCTATGTATTGTGTAATGGATGTGTCTGACTGTACAGGGACATGGTGTGATCATACCACATCTCCTGTGCTGAGATAATCTTATATATGTGTCCCTGCTATGTACTGTGTAATGGATGTGTCTGACCGTACAGGGACATGGTGTGATCATACCACATCTCCTGTGCTGAGATAATCTTATATATGTGTCCCTGTTATGTACTGTATAATGGCTATGTCGGACTGTACAGGGACATGTTCTGATCATATCACATCTGTGCTGAGGTAAATTTATATATGTGTCCCTGCTATGTACTGTGTAATGGATGCGTCTGACCATACAGGGACATGGTCTGATCATACCACATCTGCTGTGCTGATATATCCTTATATATGTGCCCCTGCTATGTACTGTGTAATGGATGTGTCTGACCGTAAAGGGACATGGTCTGATCATACCACATCTGCTGTGCTGATATATCCTTATATATGTGTCCCTGCTATGTACTGTGTAATGGATGTGTCTGACCATGCCACAGCTCCTGTGCTGAAATTATTTTGTATATGTATCCCTGCTATGTACTGTGTAATGGATGTGCCTGACTGTACCGTGACTGTGCAGTCCCGTAAGCAAAGAACATCATAATTCAAAGCATTCTAGCCAAATAGATAAAAAAATCACAACATGCTCTAGTCTGGTCCATTCTATGTTTGCAATTTAAGACCATGACCTGCCAGATTTTTACAAGAGCTTTCATGCTCTTTTTCAGGGGATCCAGCTCATAGAGGCCTTAGGACAGTATTCTCTTCAAGAGCCAATTTTTTATCTATTAGTCTATAAATATATTTTAATCTGTGTATTTAGGATCATTTAATCACTGTCATTATTCAGTGTAAATAATTGTACAGATTTAACTATGTCTAATAAATTTCACCCCAGCATAAAAGGAATTAATTTGCTTTAAGTGGCCTTTAGTTAAATATTTATTAAATAAAGACGACAGCTATTTTGCGAGGGTGATATAATGTAACATTTTGTCTGCCGAGGTATTTTAATGTTTCTGTACTAATCATAGAAAAAAGGTATTGTGACCTCCAGGATCATTTTATATCAGTCTTTGTCACAATAACTTGAAGATGATGCCTTCTCTATTAGGACACTTTAAGCTTTAAGCAATTATTATGGAAAGGAAGTTCTGGGTACTGCTGAGGAATCAATTAATAAGTGAATACGCTCTGCAGAAAATAAATGTAGATGACTTGACACTACATTGACTTGATATTTATTATAATAAGGAGTATGGATACTTATATGCAGAAAGTGTCAGAAAAAAGAGGTATAACAGATTCATTACATAGCAAATAATAGTAAGGTGTTATCTTCAGCAGTCAATTTGTTTGTGCCTTTCTTTTACTTTTAGAAAGTAGAAATATATTCCATAAAGAAGTAACCTGTCCTGTAGAGATGAGGCTCAGCTTCATCTGGTGATTCTCAGAAATAGCCGCTGTACAATTTTATCTAAAATTGGAAAGTTATAACTAAAGCATATCTAGACTTAGCCATATTTTCCCACCTGTTTAATATACACCCAAGGCTCTCTCCAGCACCATCGGAAAACTGGATCTAAATCCAATAGACATTGTATGGGGCTTGCCGCAAGTGCGGCCGTTATGCGGTAATTGCGGCAGTTGCGTTTTTTTCACCGCAACTGCCGCGATCAGCATTTACCGCTGATGTGAAAGGGGCTTTACATTTGTACAATGTTTAGAAATAATATAAATCAGTTATTCACTAACTGCTGCTTTCCAGTGACAACTCCTATAGGGGTAAATATGTCATGCCTGAGAGAGCAGCTCCCCCCCTCCTTCTTAGAAAGCTTCAGTGCCATCTGAGAACAACAATTCCTCCTTCAATCACATGGGCTTGTGTCTTATCGACACAGGTCTTCCCAAATGCTCTCTGCACAGAAAGATCTCCAGACTCCCGGCTTAATACAGGACCTTATGTGACATCACACCCATATGATTGAAGAAGGAATGAAGAAGTGTTGGACGGCACTGAAGCTTTCTGAGATAGAGGGGGGGAGAGCTGCTCACTCAGGCATGATGTATTGACCCCTATGGGAGTGGTAACTGGTAAGCAGCATTAGTAAATAGCTGATTTATATTCATTCTAAACATTGTACAAGTATAACAGGCAGCTTAACATTATAGTCTAGGAGTGCATGGACTAAAAAATGTTATCTGCCCGAAGTTCCCTTTTACCTCCTTTTAGATGAGATGATTTTTTTTGTTTTCCCTTTTCCCCTTTGTTTTTGTAAGTTCCATAACTTTTTTTTTACTTTTATTATTGGCATGGCATGAGGTCTTGTTTTTTTTACGACAGGTTGAAGTCTCCCTGCGTTTGCCTGCCCTGCGCTAGTGCAAATGCAAGCACAGGAGCATTTACAGGCAAGTGCAGGCAAGCGCATAGGCTCATAGATGCACAGTCCTTGCGCTCGTCTGCGCTCGCTGCACCCATTACCTGCTATGGCCGAGCACAGCCGAGCACAGGAGCCGAAAACCCGGAAGTTCGAGTGTGAATATGCCGACGTCACCGCGCAGCGCTTGGCCAGACTCACCCGGAAACGTCACATTACGCGTATCCGGGTGCAGCTGGCCAAGCGCATGCTCAGGGATGTCGGCACATTCATACTCGTGCTTCTGGGTTTTCGGCTCCTGCGCTCGGCTGTGCTCGGTCATAGCAGGTAATGGGGGCAGCGAGCGCAGATGAGCGCAAGAGCTGTGCATCTATGCGCCAATGTGCTTGCCTGCACTTGCCTGTAAATGCTCCTACGCTTGCATTTGCGCTAGCGCAGGGCAGGCAAACGCAGGAAAACCCACGGGCGAATAGATGTGAAAAGGGCCTACTGCAGTTCAGACACAAAGAGTCACACACCAGAGTCTATCCTGCAAGTTTGAACTGCACTGCACTCCCTGATATCACCGCTCCTCTCATGTGCTGTCTCATGATACCAGCAAGATATATTCGATACATCTTGAACGATATTGCAGCTCTTGCGAGACACTGTGTGTTACTTATGCTGATGCCACTAAGGTTATCTCAGCTCACACAGCGGGATTCCCTACTGTATGATACTCGTTGTGATACCTGAGACAACCTCAAGGAAGTAACGGCTTGTCACAATTCAGGGAGCTGTGCAGTGCCTGGTGTACCACCAAATGGGGATGGCATCACTGATGTTGTCCCCCGTAAACTATTACATAAGTATTTATTTGGGTTTCATTTTCTTTTTCTAATTATTTTTTACATCCTTTTT
>JARQOC010000001.1:525892603-525933738 GCA_033576535.1 Allobates femoralis | reverse complement strand
AAGCATTCAGATTGCTGCATCACATGCCATTCTTTGCCCTAAAAATGACCATGTGGATATGGTGAACTCTAAGGGCATGGATTGCATTGCTGGTGAATACACTGAATACATTAGTGATGATTCCATTGATCCTGATGAGACTGAAGATCCAGATCAATATCCAGTGGAATTTTAAAATTCACTCACACCAACGGGAATGCCTTCTCATCGCCTCAAATTAAAAATCGGTACCATTGTCATGCTTTTGCGCAACTTTAACAGCAGAAAAGGTCTTTGCAATGGGACTCGCTTGATTGTCATTGCTTTGTTTGACAATCTGATTCAAGCAAAAGTCATTACTGGCTCTGCAGAAGGAAATGTGGTGTTTATTCCAAGGATTGATTTATCTCCATCAGAGACTGGATTACCTTTCAAGTTAAGACGTCGACAATTTCCCTTGAAGCCTGCTTTTGCCATGACCATCAACAAATCCCAAGGCCAAACACTGGAGAAAGTAGGGATTTTTTTGCCAGAACCTGTTTTTGGACATGGACAGTTATATGTGGCTTTTTCACGAGTGAAAAGGCGATGTAATGTTAAGGTGAAAGTGCTGGATACACCCATTCAAGGAAAGTTGGTGCCTAATTCTGAAAAAGTCTTTACTAAAAATATTGTCTATAAGAATATTTTATCTTAAATTCTTTTGATATATATTACATTTACATACATGATGGATAACAATGAAAGCATTCACATTGCTGCATCACATGACATTCTTTGCCTAAAAATGACCATGTGGAAATGGTGAACTCTAAGGTTCATGGATTGCATTGCTGGTGAATACACTGAATACATTAGTGATGATTCCAGCTATAGACTGAAGATCCAGATCAATATCCAATGGAATTTTAAATTTCACTCACACCAAGGGAATGCCTTTCATCGCCTCAAATTAAAAATCTGGTACCATTGTCATGCTTTTGCGCAACTTTAACAGCAGAAAAGGTCTTTGCAATGGGACTCGCTTGATTGTCATTGCTTTGTTTGACAATCTGATTCAAGCAAAAGTCATTACTGGCTCTGCAGAAGGAAATGTGGTGTTTATTCCAAGGATTGATTTATCTCCATCAGAGACTGGATTACCTTTCAAGTTAAGACGTCGACAATTTCCCTTGAAGCCTGCTTTTGCCATGACCATCAACAAATCCCAAGGCCAAACACTGGAGAAAGTAGGGATTTTTTTGCCAGAACCGTTTTTGGACATGGACAGTTATATGTGGCTTTTTCACGAGTGAAAAGGCGATGTAATGTTAAGGTGAAAGTGCTGGATACACCCATTCAAGGAAAGTTGGTGCCTAATTCTGAAAAAGTCTTTACTAAAAATATTGTCTATAAGAATATTTTATCTTAAATTCTTTTGATATATATTACATTTACATACATGATGGATACAACAATGAAAGCATTCACATTGCTGCATCACATGACAATCTTTGTCCTAAAAATGTCCATGTGGAAATGGTGAACTCTCAGGTTATGGATTGAATTGCTGGTGAATACACTGAGTACATTAGTGATGATTCCATTCAGACTGAAGATTCAGACCAATATCCAATGGAATTTTTAAATTTACTCACACCAATGGGAATGCCTTATCATCGCCTCAAATTACACATTGGTACTATTGTCATGCTTTTGCACACCTTTAACAGCATAAAAGGTCTTTGCAATGGGAATCGCTTCATTGTGATCACTTTGTTTGACAATCTCATTCAAGCAAAAGTCAGTTCTGGGTCTGCAGAAGGAAATGTGGTGTTTACTTCAAGGATTGATTTATCTCCATCATAGACTGCTTTACCTTTTAAGTTAAGACATCGACAATTTACCGTAAAGTCTACTTTTCCCATGACCATCAACAAATCCCAAGGCCATACACTGGAGAAAGTAGGGATTTTTTGCCCAACAACCCATTTTTGGACATGGACAGTTATATGTGGCTTTTTCACGACTGAAAAGAAGATGTATTGTTAAGGTGAAAGTACTGCATACACCCATTCAAGGAAAGTTGCTGCCTCATTCAGAAAAAGTCTTTACAAAAAATATTGTCTATAAGAATATTTTATTTTAAATTCTTTAGATATATTTATCATGTATGTAAATGTAATATATAACAATGAAAGCATTCACATTGTTGCATCACATGACAATCTTTGTCCTAAAAATGTCCATGTGGAAATGGTGAACTCTAAGGTTATGGATTGCATTGCTGCTGAATACACTGAGTACATTAGTGATGATTCCATTCAGACTGAAGATTCAGACCAATATCCAGTGGAATTTTTAAATTCACTCAAACCAATGGGAATGCCTTATCATCGCCTCAAATTACACATTGGTACTATTGTCATGCTTTTGCACACCTTTAACAGCATAAAAGGTCTTTGCAATGGGAATTGCTTCATTGTGATCACTTTGTTTGACAATCTCATTCAAGCAAAAGTCAGTTCTGGGTCTGCAGAAGGAAATGTGGTGTTTACTTCAAGGATTGATTTATCTCCATCATAGACTGCCTTACCTTTTAAGTTAAGACATCGACAATTTACCATAAAGTCTACTTTTGCCATGACCATCAACAAATCCCAAGGCCATATACTGAAGAAAGTAGGGATTTTTCCCCCAACAACTCATTTTTGGACATGGACAGTTATATGTGGCTTTTTCACGAGTGAAAAGAAGATGTATTGTTAAGGTGAAAGTACTGCATACACCCATTCAAGGAAAGTTGCTGCTTCATTCAGAAAGTCTTTAAAAAAAATATTGTCTATAAGAATATTTTATTTTAAATTCTTTACATATATATTACATTTACATACATGATGGATATAACAATGAAAGCATTCACATTGTTGTATCACATGACAATCTTTGTCCTAAAAATGTCCATGTGGAAATGGTGAACTCTCAGGTTATGGATTGCATTGCTGGTGAATACACTGAGTACATTAGTGATGATTCCATTCAGACTGAAGATTCAGACCAATATCCAGTGGAATTTTTAAATTAACTCACACCAATGGGAATGCCTTATCATCGCCTCAAATTACACATTGGTACTATTGTCATGCTTTTGCACACCTTTAACAGCATAAAAGGTCTTTGCAATGGGAATCGCTTCATTGTGATCACTTTGTTTGACAATCTCATTCAAGCAAAAGTCAGTTCTGGGTCTGCAGAAGGAAATGTGGTGTTTACTTCAAGGATTTATTTATCTCCATCATAGACTGCTTTACCTTTTAAGTTAAGACATCGACAATTTACCGTAAAGTCTACTTTTCCGATGACCATCAACAAATCCCAAGGCCATACACTGGAGAAAGTAGGGATTTTTTGCCCAACAACCCATTTTTGGACATGGACAGTTATATGTGGCTTTTTCACGACTGAAAAGAAGATGTATTGTTAAGGTGAAAGTACTGCATACACCCATTAAAGGAAAGTTGCTGCCTCATTCAGAAAAAGTCTTTACAAAAAATATTGTCTATAAGAATATTTTATTTTAAATTCTTTAGATATATCTATCATGTATGTAAATGTAATATATAACAATGAAAGCATTCACATTGCTGCATCACATGACAATCTTTGTCCTAAAAATGTCCATGTGGAAATGGTGAACTCTCAGGTTATGGATTGCATTGCTGGTGAATACACTGAGTACATTAGTGATGATTCCATTCAGACTGAAGATTCAGACCAATATCCAGTGGAATTTTTAAATTCACTCACACCAATGGGAATGCCTTATCATCGCCTCAAATTACACATTGGTACCATTGTCATGCTTTTGCACACCTTTAACAGCATAAAAGGTCTTTGCAATGGGAATCGCTTCATTGTCATCACTTTGTTTGACAATCTCATTCAAGCAAAAGTCATTACTGGGTCTGCAGAAGGAAATGTGGTGTTTATTCCAAGGATTTATTTATCTCCATCAGAAACTGCCTCACCTTTCAAGTTAAGACGTCAACAATTTCCCGTGAAGTCTACTTTTTCCATGACCATCAACAAATCCTAAGGCCATACACTGAAGAAAGTAGGGATTTTTTTGTCACAAACAGTTTTTGGACATGGACAGTTATATGTGGATTTTTCACGAGTAAAAACACGATGCAATGTTAAGGTGAAAGTGTTGGATACACCCATTCAAGTCAAATTGCTGCCCAGTAGTGAAATACTCTTTACTACAAATATTCTCTCTAATATTTTATTTTAAATTCTTTAGATACATGTTAGATTTACATACATACTTACTTTCTAATTAAATACAAATATTACAATAAATTAGTTTAGCCATAGATGTATAGCAATAGAAAAAAAAATATATATATTATTTGTTATACAAAAAGATATTAAAATTAGTTATTATATATACAATAGTTATTTAATAAATATAGTCATTAGTGTTCATTTTCAATAACAATATAGTATATAGAAATATTTTAGTTTAAATTCTTTATATGCATATTACATTTAGATACATAATTATTTTCTAATTAAACAAAAATATTCCCATAAAATAGTTTAGCCATAGATGTATAGTACTAAAAAAAAAAAAAAATTACTTTACCCATAGATGTGTAGGAATTGACCAAAAAAATTATAAAAAAATAGTTTACAAATAGATGTATAGCAATAGAAATAATCAAAAATACCAAACAAATTACTTTAGTTTTAGATAGACATTATAATTAGTTATTAAATATTAAATAGGTCTTTAAGAAATATAGTCTTTAGTTTCACTTTTCACTAAAAATATAGTGTATAAAAATATTTTACTTTTAATTATTTACATACATATTCTATTTACATACATACTTTCTAATTAAACACAAATATTACAATAATTTAATTTAGCTATAGATGTAGAAGAATAGAAATAGACAAAAATACCACAAATATTACTTTCGTTATAAAGATATTATAAATAGGTTTTAGATATAAAATAGTTATTTAAAATATATAGTACTTACTTTTTTAGCTTTTGAACTTTCTTTTTAAATTTCATAGTATATGTATATAAACACACATTTTATAGTAGATTGTAGATGTGTATCATCTAAATGCTTGCATTTAGTGATAAGAACCTGAAGCTTCAGCAGGATAGCTGCTGCGAGATTTCATTTTCTTTTTACACAGGGTCAGGTTTTTGTGAACAGCTAAGGCTGCCTTCAGATTTGCAGATGCATCTGCAGCGTTTTGAAAATGCATCTGGAAGCATCTGCATGCAGACGGTAGACCCTATCTTTATAATGGGACGCATGGTGTCTGCAGATGCTTGCAGGCAGCTGTGCACACACATTTACTCCTATATGTGATCTGTGTGCAGGCGGATGCCTGAATACAAATCACACACTCCCACCATCACCAGGGATGCAACATGTCGTGTCCCTGGTGCGGAGTAGAGTCTGTGATCTGTACCCAAGCATCTGCCTGCGCAGAGATCACATATAGGAGTGAATGGGTGTGCTCGGCTGTCTGGAAGCATCTGCAGACACTGTGCGTCCCATTATAAAGATAGGGTTTACTGTCTGCATGCAGATGCATCTGCAAAATGCTGCAGATGCATCTGCAAGTCTGAATGCAGCATTAGAGACGGGTGGGACAGCTGTTCACACACATCTCTATCTTGAAGTGTGTTCTGTACATATAAATACATACATACATATAGGTACATATTTAGACACATAGGTACATATTTAGACACATAGGGAAAGAATAGACATTTTCTTTTTAAATCTGACTTATTCTGCTATTTGTGGAATTTATAGTGTGAACACATCAATTTTGACACTTGCTGTCTAATGGTGACCTACAGCACTCTTACTGTAAGTTGCATGAAATGTTAATGGAATTTGTGCTTTACTTGCAGTAGTTGCGGCACATGTGCTTTCAACAGTTTCAACTGCCAAAATCACAGTTAGCTCTGATTTTTAGTGGTTGCATTTAGTCAACCTGTTAAAGCTGTGCTTGCCGTATTTATTGCAAGCTAATTGCAAGTTCCATATACATTACATGTTACTTGCTGAAAGTCAGCTGTAGGTAGGTCCTTTGGTGACAAGTGCAGAAATTGTATTTGGTTATTCTACACCTTCTGCAAATAGCCAAAAAATATCTGCTTTAAAAGGAGTCTAACTATTAATTATTAGGGGTAAAGTAGAGTAGGTCCCACCAGTTGTAAGGCTACCTTCCCGTGGTTGGTGGGGAAACATGTACTGGCTTAATCATAGATTATTAATATTCATATATAAATTGAATATACGTAATCTGTACAAAACATCAGTGCCCGTATCTGTACGAAAAGCCTTGCCTTAGAATCATGACATGTACTACACTGAAATGTACCATACAAACATTGGTAGTTGATAGATAGATATCATGTCTTATGTGCATTATTGTCAAATTTGAATGAATAATGTATATATGCATGCTACACTCCCGATTCTTTACAATTGGGCCGCCATCTATCATGGAATAATTGGATTATTAGTTAAAAATCTAATTTAATAAACTATACACCAGTTCTAGAATCCCGATGCAATCGCATCGGGCTCACAGCTAGTTAACTATATAATAATTAGATAACAAAAATGGTGTAGGATCCCCCTCATTTTGGATCACCAGTCAAGATAAAGTCCACAGCTGGGATCTGGTATTCTCAGGGTGGGAAGGGTCATCTTTTATGGGTCCTCATCACCCTAAAAATAGTATTCCACTGCTGCCCCAGAACTGGTGCCTCAATAAAATGTGCCAATCCCAGCGCTTCACCCTAATACTTTCCGCTGCCCTAGTATAGTGGCAGTCAGGGTAATAGAAGGTGTTAATGACAGATGAGTATAATCACCTGTCATCAACACCTGAATTGGTAATGTTGAGGCGTCTATCATTCCTCTACATTAACAATCCAATGATTAAATAGTTAAACACAGATGCAGAGAAAAATCCTTTATTACAAAGAAAACATAAGGTGAAAATTAATTTAATATAAATAAAACACACAGTCAGCAAAACCCTGTCACCTATTTATTAAGGAAAAATGATAATCCACAGCATTGTCGCTCGAAAATCAGCAGCACTGCTACTTCCCTGTGAGCATACTCTGTTCTCAGATGAACTGTTTGATGTCACTGCACAGCTCAGAAAGCCAGCTGCCAGTATCTGAGTGCTAATCCCGGTGGATGAACCCATCTCCAGACTCTCTGCTCATCGAGATGTGGCAGAGTTAAAAGGGTTCATTGTCGAAGGCTGAGGATTACCATTGGACGGTATTTTTCATGGGTAATAAACTAGGGAAACAGGGATGTCTTTGTGTTTTATTTCAAATAAATTATTTTTTTCTGTGTTGTGTGTTTTTACTGCTTACATATGTATTGATAAATGCTGGGTCCAACACAATTTAGGGCTTGGTGTCATCTGGCTAATTCTCAGCTGTCATTATCCCCTTATTACCCAGGCTGCCACCGGCACTAGGGCAACTGGAAGAGCAGGGTAACTTTTAGGGTTTCTCATGAATGTGCCAATCCTGGGGTTGCTACTGGCAGCAGTTTTTAGCATGGGGGACCCAGAACACTTGGGCCTAACTACGCTATGAATTTCAGCCACCATCTGTCTTAATTTTTTTAATTATTTATTTTTTCAATCTGGCATTATTTTGGTTGCCATATAAGCAACTAATCACAGACGCTGGCAGAGAGGGGGCAGGGCTAAGTTAGACTTTAACCAATCAAGGGTGGAAGCAGTCCATATGTCTAAAGTTCATGAGTGAGCCCGAAAGCAGGGTGACAGTTGCTGAAGCTTGGTAAGTAATAGTCTAGCAAGCTAAAGCCTGTCCCAAAACAGCAAGGTTTCACTGTAAAGCGGTTTGAGCGGTGTTTGGCAGCTTATGGGCCCCTTTTAAGGTGTTTTCTAGACCCTTAATTTTGTCTCCAATTGATTTGAATGGGATTCGGAAGTTCAGCGAGCTGTTCACTGATCTTTTCGAAAAACATATGCCCATTCGGTAAGCAGACACGAACTTCGAAAGGTTTGCTCATCTCTAGTGATGTCCAATGCTGCTATGATGATTTTCCTGTGAGATGGTGCGACCTGGAGCCATGTGGGCTTTGTCTTACATTATGAGATCTATAGGGCATCCCTGCTTATGTACTGTTATCACTGTAGTGTTCAGGTCATGGCGCCCTACCTTTTAAGTTAGCAACCCACTTAGAGTTTCAACATTACATGGAATTGGACTTCATATAGTTTGTTCAGAATATAAAACTAAAAACGTCATGTTTATCTTTGTAAATTTTTGCCTAATGGTATTAGATCAGTGTATTATTTTTAGATGTGTAGCCCATGTCTTTTGGCCTACAGTTATAGTAAAAATATGGGATTGACACTTTGCAGAGCAAGACGAATTCAAATGGTAATGTAAAAGATAATATAACCTGAATGAGGCTATGTGCACTTTGCAGTGAAGTGTCCTTTTGTGTTAAGGTACATTTTTTTTAATGAAAATCTAATAATAATAATAATGATAATAATAATAGTAATATAATAAAGAGCAAGCTTTTGAGACAACTCAGGTCTCTTGAAGAATAGGCAAGAGTTATCCTGAAAGCTTGCTCTTTCTTACCATCTTTTCAGTTAGTCATTAAAAGGTATCAACCATTGAGGACTCTCAGATTTTGATAATTTTCTGTTAATGCATTTTGATGAAAAATTCTGCAACTTTGCCCATTATCCATTGCCCTTAACTATGCTTTTATTACAGCTAATAAGTAGATCTATGCGTTTCTATGGTTATAGACTATCAAATTTAGGTTATAGTCTGATTGGTATTGCAGTGTTATTTTCTTCTTGAGAGTTAGGTGAATCTATACATACTATACTTAAGCTATATATTAAGTTATTTAGGTCTCGAAGTTTGGAGATGCATATACGAGACTCATAACTGTGTAAACATTATATACTCCAAATAGAATATTTTTCATTGACAAATCAGCTTACTTTTAATAATTTTTTTAAAATGTATATGGGCCTCGAAAATATTTATTGGATGCAGTGATATATATTTTATTTCTTATAGTTTTGTAACTGAAAGTAATATCCAAAATAATAATTTAATTCTATTATTATCACAAGAACATCCATCATATTATAGATGTACATAGTTAGGATGATTAAGATTAATAGAATTTTTTCATAAGATCAGACTAAATATGGATTAAGATTAAATTGGCCTTATTGTGTTGCAGATTCACCTGTCAGTTGTCTATACACGATGAGCCGGTTGTCTGAAGTGAATCACAAAAATGATCTCAAGTGAGCAGAGATGAAGTTCTCAAATGCAGTTTGCAATGAAGCAACTGACCTCTTATACAAAGGTTCATGTCTTTTCCTACAGAAACAGATGGATAATAGCATAATACTGAAATCATGCTCTACATAATATGAAACCAGTGATTGCAGACCTGATTGCTTGCCATATGTTTGAGAAGGCTTTGGAGTAAGTCTGAAACAACAATTCCTTAAAAATATCAAATGTAAGTTTCGTTAAAGACAGTATACTACAAATTTTCTTTCGCTCCTTAAAATTGGACTGTCTTTACTACAATATGTTTTTAATGTTCAGACATTAACAAAGATAGGTGTTCTATCAAATCAGCCTTTTCAGAATAATGAAAAACCCTCTATAAGATTTCACAATTTTTTATAATAAGTCTTTTCCAGGAAGCAATCCTGGTCTAAAATTCAGTTTGAGATTTTTTTTGGGGAATGACACAATTTTTTTCAGAGAATCAGTTTTGGGATAAAGAAGTGGAGCTGCAAAAAGGAGCTTCTTTGCAGATTTATTGTGCTTCAAGGGTCTTTACCTGGCGGGGGTTGAGGGTGGGAGGACGGTGAGCTTTCTATACTACGGTCGTTTCGAACCGCAAGTGGTGCATCTACGGGTACAATCCTTGGAGGATTGTACCTGTAGAAGCACCACTTGCGGTGTGAAACGGCCGTAGTACAGAAAGCTCACCGTCCTCCCACCCTCAACCCCCACCAGGTAAAGACCCTTGAAACACAATAAATCTGCAAAGAAGCTCTTGTGTGTGGCTCCATTTCTTTATCCTGAAACCAGAAGTGACGTTGTCGGGAAGCCCACACCAGGGTCTCAGCGAGGTGCAGAGTGCAGGAGGCCTGAACAAGGCTCCAGGGACCCTCAGGAACACTGAAGTCGCGGAGGAGGCACCGTGACAGGGTTGTGCTGGCCGCATCTTCAGACTGTGAGTTTTTCAGAGAATCAGAAAACAGAAGAAAGTTGTGTTTGTCCATCATTAGGATTTTTTACAAGATCATAAAATAATCAGAAATGTAAAACATTTACAAACAATAGAGAGCTATCCAAAGAAAAATAAAAGGGTCCTGGAGAGAAAAAGTGCTCCTACAGATCGGTACAAAGCCAGGCAGGGAAGTGATTACTACCAAAAATATATTAAAATACACTACAATAAGTTTAGGCCCATAACAAAAAGGCCTTCATCAGGTAAAAAATACATACAGTACATTAAAAGACAATAATTCTTTTAAAGTATATATTTCTACCTGATGAAGGCCTTTTTGTTGTGGACCAAAACGTGTTGCATTGTATTTTAATACATTTTTTATAGTCCCCAATTCCCTACCTGGCTTTGCACCGATCCTTAGGAGCATTCTTTTCCTCCACGACTCTTTACTTTTCTTTGGATAGCCCTTTGCTATTTGGATCTGAGGCAGGATTGTTCCATAGCATGCCTGGGAAAGCTGGATATTCACTCTACACATCATTTGTTCTCAGGAAGAACAACCCTCGTAGAGTGCTTTACAACCCTCATAGAGTGCATTACATGCCATAACTGGATTGCCTCAGGGTGAGTGGATATACAGTTGTGGCCAAAAGTATTGACACCCCTGCAATTCTGTCAGATAATACTCAGTTTCTTCCTGAAAATGATTGCAATCACAAATTCTTTGGTATTATTATCTTCATTTAATTTGTCTTCAGTGAAATAACACAAAAGAGAATGAAGCAAAAAGGAAAACATTGATCATTTCACACAAAACTCCAAAAATGGGCCGGACAAAAGTATTGGCACCCTCAGCCGAATACTTGGTTGCACAACCTTTAGCCAAAATAACTCCGATCAACCGCTTCCGGTAACCATCAATGAGTTTCTTACAATGCTCTGCTGGAATTCTAGACCATTCTTCTTTAGCAAACTGCTCCAGGTCCTTGATATTTGAAGGGCGCCTTCTCCAAACTGCCATTTATTTGCACAAGAAAATTGACATCAAGCTCGCAGACACCGAGCCGCAGGCATCAGAGGAGAAGGCAGGGAACCCTGATGCCTATGGCTCAGATCCAGTGAGCTTAATGTCACTTGTCTTGTGACAATAAAGGATCTTTTTTACATCGGTATTACATGTTTTACTCCTAGTCTACCTATTGTACTTACTGCAGTTAGATTAGCGCCACATTGTCTCTTTTTTTCCTTCTATTAAAAAATATTTTCATTCTTTACAAATAACGCAGGAGTTAGTTTCCTTGAATTTCTTCCTTCTTGTCTGAAGCAAGACTTAGGCCGGCTTCACACGATGTTTTGGAGCTGTCAGGTTGAGTCTGGTTTTTTGCAGGATGCACCGGACACAAACTGACAGCCCCGGACAAGCAGAACCGAAGGCAGGCCTGCTTTTTGCCGGCTTCATTTCTGCCAATGTCCAGTGCTGAAATTTCAGCACCGTAAGTGCAGGGGAGCTGGCCGCAGTGCTGAAATTTCAGCCATGGAGCTCTGCCTATGGTGCTGAATGAGCTCGGCTGCTTTTAACAGCCGCCGCTCTTCAGTATCATGGATCTGGGAACCGTTCCGATTTTTTGTCAGATTCAGGGCGATCTTGCGCCCTTAGACTCCCATGCTATGGGCGCCGGATCCGGGAGGATACGGTTTTGTCCAATTTTTGCATCAGACACAAAAACTGCTGCAGACTCCAGTTTTGTGTCCAATGCAAAAATTTTACAAAACTGGATACTTCCAGAAAAGCCCCAAGCTGGAGGCCAAATAAGGCCAATCCGGCACCATAGGGATCCATGGGGGACAAATTTGGATCCTGGTTTGTGTGGTTCATACCGGACAGACCTGGACCTGAAAAAATGAGGTGTGAAGCTGGCTTTAGGCTATTTAGTAGAGATCACTTTTGGCTCATACTTCCTATCTTTGTAGTAACAATTTATAGAAGCTTTTTTTATCATCAGATGCAGGATTAAAATGGCAGGTAATACAGGATCCAACATTTATATTAGGCCATATCATAGCTGACATTGCTCCACCTCCCTTCACAATGATCTTTGCACACACTCATTATATACTTCAATGCAAAAGAAAACATCTGAGCCTAAAAGATAGGACGATTGGCACTGAAAAGTCCATGTAATAAATCTCTGGCTTTTTTCTTCAAGCCATTGTAACAGAAACCTTTTTAGCCTTTCACCTTGCTTTTATATCTAAAATATAAATCTGACTGTCTGTATGTGTGTGTATCATAGCTTTGCCCGCCACATAACCCCACCCCCTTCACAACCACACCCCTTTGAAGCTCCACTCCTCCACATAGCCCCACCTCCTTCATAGCTCCACCCCACCACTTTATAGCTCTGCCTCTGCTATAGCTCTGCCCATTCATGGATGCATGTGTGTTTGTATAGCTCTGTCCCTTCCATGTAGCCTCTGCAAGAGTTGGAAACATAATGATAGGGAGAGCGCACATGAATAATACCTGGTGGTCTAGTGGGATGATGTAAAGCGTGGTGAGGGGGGTGTCCGCTCACTTGATGCTGTTATGCACCCCTGCACAACGTTGGTGTGTAGCGCTGCTGTTCCTGCTTACTGAATCCGCTCCCACCGTCCTCCTCCAGGTCACATGGGATGGCCCATCACGTGACTGCCGCGTCACTCCTGACATCACCGCAGGTCCTACGATCACCCACTTTCAAATCTCCCTGTGCATGCAACTCAGCCACAAGCCCCGAATGGGGACAAACGATATGCAAACAAGTTTTTTGTGATCAGACATGAACGCTTTACACAGTGATGACTAAGAGATAGATGTTAAGTGATTGACCAATTGGAAATCCACCTGAGGAAGACGGCAGTCCACCATAGAAATGCGTAGTGGTATGTTTCACAAATAAATCAATTGGTCAATCACTTAACATCTATCTCTTATGGTGGGTTTACACGCTTCAATATCGTTGCGATAGCGCAACTCAATGGCGTGGGAGCGCGCAATTAGTGCACGTTTCTCCCGCATCGCATTGGATGTTTACACTCTGCGATATCGGAATACAACGTCCGTGCGATGTCTACGCCCCCCAACCCAGGAATGATCCTTTAACATGGGAGTGAATGGGTGACGTTTCAAATCGCATCGTAGTTGTGCGTTTACACAGCACGATCCGACTCCAATCTCCCTTCAATATCGGGGCATTGAATAGCACGCTCATTCAATCCCCGATATTGCATTGACATCGTTCCTGCATCGTATTGGACGTTCAACCATACAACGCAGGAACGATCTCGGGTCCGACGATCGAACCATGTGACTTTTCATTGAAATCGTACTACGATATCGCAACGTGTAAACCCGCCATGAGTCATCACTGTGTAAAGCTCTCTTGTCTGAACACAAAAAAAACTTGTTTGCATATCTGCAAGAGTTGGACTTGCCAAATATCTGTTCCTCTTTGTACCAAAAGGTAAAATCAACAATGTTGTTCATCAACCGGCTCTTTAATGAGTTGCAGATGAAATACTATACATTACTTGGGTAATAATTTAATTAATTTGTGTTGCAAATCAGTAGTGTTAAATATATGATGTGATATGTTTTTATGTGCAAAATAATCATTCTATAGAATGTTATAACTAAGCACAGTTAGTTACTATACCTGGGCAACCCCGGGTTCTACTGTTAGTATTAAATAAAGACAGAGATTTTTTATGGACTTTTGATTGCCGACTGTCCTTTTATCTTTATTGTACTTCTGAGTGTCTTGATTGTGCACCGGGCAGGTGAACTGGACTTTCTCTTTTCACAATGGGTCTGAACCTGTCTAGTGTTTCTAATTGCCCATGTGAATTTCCTAAAACAATAGGGATTAAAGAAACTAAGATAGACACAGCAGCCAAAATTAAAATGGCAAGAGTTCTAATTTTTAATTCTATTACAAATAGTGATATAGAAAAAAACATTGCCAAAAAATTTTTATAACTGCATTTAAAACAATAAAACCTGATTTAAAGGGAACCAACCACCTCGGATGACCCTCATACACTGTTAATATGTGCCCCTGCAGCCTAGTAAACCATTTGCAGCACTGTTTTTGTGTGAAAAGTGGCTGCAGTAGAAGTGAGATAATGATTTTATACACTTACATGCCTGCGTACTTTTGGGCGTCTCCCTGTGTGTGCTGGGACTTGTGGGCTGTGCTCATCATGCCTGCTCTCCCCCTCCCTTATGCACGCCCCCTCTCAGCCTGCTATAGTGATGTGAGGCTGATTGCGTCATAAAGGGGGTGGGGCTACCGGGATGCCGCGATTTAGCCCCGCCCCTTTATGACGAGATCAGCCTCACATCACTATAGCAGGCTGAGAGGGGGCGTGCATAAGGGAGGGGGAGAGCAGGCATGATGAGCACAGACCACAAGTCCCAGCACACACAGGGAGACGCCCAAAAGTACGCAGGCATGTAAGTGTATAAAATCATTATCTCACTTCTACTGCAGCCACTTAGCACACAACAACAGTGCTGCAAATGGTTTACTAGGCTGCAGGGGCACATATTAACAGTGTATGAGGGTCATCCGAGGTGGTTGGTTCCCTTTAAACAATAGGTTATTTTCTGAGGACAAATGACCTCCAAATTTTGTTTACGCATAATGATGAATACTCATGGGAAAAATACAAATTCTATTTGCTGTAGAAGTTGTAGCAGACATCTTAGGGAGAGCATTGGGCTTCTGGCAAAGATTAGCTCCGTTCAATGTGTATCACTTATTGAAATGGTTTTAGAAACTGAAACAGGGAAGGAACTGGGACCCTATAAATGACAAGGTACTTTTCACATTGAAAACAATGCATTACAATGTTTGTTTTATTGTGCGTGTGGATTTCAGGTGAATGCACTAACAGAACAAAATGCCAATCAAAGTATGCATCTAGCCCATGCTTGGCATTGTTCAGGACAATCCTTGTTTAAATTATCGCTTTTGTAGCATTGTCATAAAAGAGTAAGAAATGAACTTCCTAGTGAACAATCCATGAGGTGACGTTGGTTTTCATACATTTTCTATGATTTTTGGGCAATTGCTTCATTACTAAGCTGCTGTCTCATCTTGAAAACTATGAAAATCCCACCCACCCCCGCCACCCTTACAAATTTGGACAATCGAAGATGGTGGGCACGACTACCAAAAAAACCTGCATCCGGTTGATTTGATGTGTCAGATAGGAGAAAAAGGTCATCATGACCCATGTCCACTCTGGTCCCCCCGGCACTGTCCTCGGTGGTACCTTGGAACCTGCTCCCATATTATTATATAGTATTGTATTGAATTGTATACCCTCTGAGTTGTAAAGTGCTGCGGAATATGTTGATGCTATATTAATAAAATTATTATTATTATCCGACCCCTTGGTGACTTTCCTCTTGCGCGTCTTCTTCCTGGGAGATGGCGGGTGCCAGCGCAGAGTACTCTGCCACAAGACTGACATATATTGACCTCAGTGAGGTCATTGCAGGTCAAGATTCTTGGGTTACACAGGGGACAAGTTTGATCCACAGTAAACTCTAGCTCCTGCTCTGGTGATTAATGTTGGTCACACTGGTCCCCTGTGTGACCCATGGATCCTGTCCTGCGGTGACCTCAATGAAACTACTGCAAGTCAGTCTCCTGGTGGGGTGCCTGCTCTTAGAGTATATAGAGGATGCCCCCATATGCTGTAAGACTGAGATTCATCGAGGGATCTCCCACTGGACTGCTTCGGATTCTTTGGAGGGATTTTTTTTTTCAATAAATTGGGGAGTGTGCTGGGAGTGTTTCTTAAAAAAAAAGAAATTTGTTGTGTTTATTTTGTCCTTACTGATATGGTTAGTAATATCAGTTATATGATTGATGCCTCAACATTACTAACCTTCAAGCTTGATGCTATTGGACATTACCCAGCTGGCATCAACCCCAAATACTATTACTTCGACTGCCAATGCACCAGGTCAGTCGGAAGAGCCGGGACGAAATGCCATAATTGGTGCATCTTATGAAGATGCCAGGTCTGCTGTATCTGCAGCCTGCTATTTTTAAGCTGGGGAGGGACAATACCCATGGTCTTTCCCACCCTGAGAATACCAGACCCAGTTTTTGGCTTTACTTTGGCTGTTTTTTTAATATGGGAAAGACCATACGCCTTTTTTAATATTATTTATAAATAAAGAATTTGAAAAAATAGCAAGGGGTGGCCTCTGCTTTGGATTACCAGTCAAGGTAAAGCTGCCAGCTGTGTTCAGCAGGCTCCAGTCATTGACTTTATCCTAACTGGAGATCAAAAATAGGGGCAAACCCACATCATTTTTTAAAGTAATTATTTACTTTTTTGGCTAAATACAAGGCTAAACACCCTTTAGTGCCACATGAAAGGCACTAAAGCATGCAAGCTTACTATATGGTGGGGGTGTGGGACATTATATAACTGTTTGACATCTGTCTATCTATCCATCTATCTAACTATCCTAGCTTTTTAGAGTATGTAAAAGATGATGTTAAAAACCTAATGCATGTGCGGTCTGTGTGCGATTCATGTGCCACATGTTTTTCATATGCCTGTCACGATGGTCTCTCTTACCTGGTAGACATGTGACTGGTTTTGGACCACTGTCTCATGTTTGTATTGAGCCTTTATATTACAGTAAGGTCTTCCTTTGGCAGTTGAGTAGTTAATGTCTCTGCTGGCAGCACAATAGCTAGTTCTTGTCCATGTATGGCCACTCTGTGATTACTCCTTCCCCTTTATATAGTCACATGGTTCCAGCATGCTTTGCTGGAGATTGAACCTCATACCTGTCCTGGCTTACTGAGGAGAAGGCAGCTTTCTGGAGGTCCTGACCATTGCCAAGCCATCTGCTGCCCAGGAGAAGTGGCAGCAGGCATGAAGTTGTCTTTGTTGTTCCCTGTCTGTCTCCCGTTCCCTCTTGTCTTTTATTGTAGTGGTTGAGACTAGCGCTCCCGCTGGCCATTCCCTATTGAGGGCTAACATCAGGGCCAGCGAGGGCTTAGGTATCCTGTTGGGCGACAAGTTGAAAGAATGTGTGTAGAGATAGTAAGGAGTTCAGGGTACAGCCAGAGGTGAGTGCAGTAGGTCACCTCTCCCCCGTTGCCTATGAGCAGGGCCCTCCACTGTATTTATATTCGTGTAGTGCGGTGGACATCATTTGTCCACTGTCACGCACTGTTTCCTTACACTCCCTGAGTCCACTGTGACAACACCCATTGACTTGTATTGGCAACATGTGCAGCCTCTTCCAGCATGCTGCAATTTTCTCTGCACCATGAATTTTGAACAGTAAAAAGTAGCAGATAAACTCAGACCTAATGGTGTGAGTGCAATGCGATGTTTTCTTGTACTGCACTAGCAGATTTTAAATAGAACTGTGAAGGCTGTGTTTCCACGATCAGTGTTTGCAGTGTTATGATGCAGAGTGTTTGCGCAGCATCCATAACGCTGTAATGTACAGTACAAGCACAATAGGGGGAAATTAGAAAAATCTCATGTCCACTGTGCTTGTTTTCTTATGCAGGCAGACTTCCCAGCTGCAGGCTTGTCCATTTATTGCTGCGGAGTTGAAAGCAATCTCGGCGTGTGAAAGCAGGGAGTGCTGGGAAAAGCCGCCATGTCTCCAACACTGACCGTAGGCACAGAGGGTCCTAAATTACCCATTATCTTGAAGTACAATATGTCATGAAAAAACAATCTCAAAATCACTGGGATCCATTGAAACGTCCCAGAGTTACAACCTCATAAAGTGACACTGGTGGGAATTATCAAAACTTTGGTCTTGTCATTAAGGTGAAAATTAACTCTGCCACTAAGTGGTTAAAGGTAAAATGTACTGTGAATTATCTTTGCAGAATAAGCTGTCCAATGAGGAATACAATTTATCCAACCATTTTTACAAATTTTCCAATTTATAGGATCAATTTCTCAAATGACTGAGTTGGTGGGAAGAGGATAGCTGATGTGATGTCCTCCATACACAGCACAGTACACAGAGATTTGAATCCTGCTCTTTATTCCTTAGTTTGCAAACAGAGCAGCAGCACTGAATAAATTATATAGCAGTCCTAAACTGTAGTCTAACTGCAGTCTAAGGGTGCTTTCACACTACGGATTTTTGGGAGCCGATGCTGTCCGATATAAATCGGACAGCATCAGCTCCCTTCTGATGCTTGGAATCGGGTGCCAAATAGGCACCCGATTCCGGCATAAAATCGTAGCCTCCGGGCTGAAAAAAAAGAAAAAAAAAAAAAGTTTATTCTCACCTCCCCCCGAGCCCCCGCCGTCTCCCGCCGTCTTCCTGGAGGTTGCCGGTGGCTCATGCAGGTTCCCGATGGCTGCAGAGGTCTTCCTCTGCTGTTCAGGACCTGTGGTGATGTCACAGTCACGTGACCGCGGGTTCCACCATGGTAACCCGCGGTCACATGACTGTGACATCACCGCAGGTCCTATACAGCAGAGGAAGACCTCTGCAGCCACCGGGAACCTACATGAGCCACCAGCAACCTCCAGGAAGACGGCGGGAGACGGCGGGGGCTCAGGGGAGGTGAGAATAAACTTTTTTTTTTTTTTAACCCCTGCGCTCCCAGTTGAGCATTTTTACTGTACTGAGCATGCTCACTACAGTAAAATAGGGTCCGAGGAGACATCAAATGTTTCCTCGGACCCTTCTCCATAGGGCCCCATGTTATAGGGATCAGGTCAGATCGGATGTGCACTAAATGCCATCCGATTTGGTCCGATTCGAGTCTGTCAGATTTTATTTTCGGTGCAAAAATCGTTGCAGGCAACGATTTTTTTCACCGGAAAAAAATCGGGAAAAATCGGGCAGAATCGGATTGGACCAAATCGGATGGCATTTAGTGCACATCCGATCTGACCCGATCCCCATAGGGATGCATGGGGTCCGAAAATCGGTCCGATGCTGTCCGATTTTTATCGGACAGCATCGGAAAAGAAGAAATCGTCGTGTGAAAGCACCTTAACTCTGCAAAGAAGTTAAAAATCTTGTTAGAAAGCAAAGCATCATCTCTCTTTGCCTCCTTCTGCCTGTTTTCTCACTCTACTCGTGAAGCCTTCTTCCCTCCATAAAGTCTACTGTAGGTGTAATCTGACAGTTGGTGTCTTGACCATCTTGTTTTGAGTAAGATGGAGTTGAACTGTTCATTTAAAGTGAATGACACGCTCAGGAGGCAGGTTAGAGGGGAAGGAGTGGCTTATAGGTGAAAAAAATTGACTTCTCAGATATTTTACAAACTTTCCTATATTTGCATATATTACCTATCTTACCTTACTTGCCAGGCTCTGCTCCCTTACCCTATGTCTGCCATCCTTTGGTGTGATCCACACCTGGCTTGACAAGTTGTCTTGTGATCGTCATGAAAATCATCATCTGAGGTATTTTAACATCCACTTAGAGCCATCCATGTGTCTGAGCATTCAGTCTCTGTAGAGTTGTTTCCAGTTGCTATGTGTGCTTGGCTAGCCACCATCCAGATTCTTCAACTGAATGTTCTCCAACATGCATTTACTGCCGTGACCTCCTGGTTAACCCATCATTTGCTGTAAGCATTATGAACTCTTATTAGAGTCTTATCTCATTATTCTGCAATCTGTTGTGGATTCTACAACTTGTAGCTACTGCTTCTCAGGCTATAACTAATCATTTGCTGTAGGAATCACAAAATATTATTATAGTTATTTCTCATCATGATGCATACTTTCATGAACTCCACACCATAAAACTACCAGCTGGTTAATCCATCATTTTCTGTGTACATTACAAACCTTTACTGAAGACATTTCACATTATCTTCCAATTTGCAGTGGATTCTTCAACTTCCATGGATGGCTTCTCGGAGCTCTTGATTTACTCATTGTTTGCTGTAGCATTACAGTAGAAGCCTGGATTATGAGCAAAATTTGATCCAGGAATGTGCTTGTAATCCAAATCACTTGTATATCAAAGCACATTTTGCTATAAGAAATAATTTAAATGCAGACAATCGATTCCACAACCCAAAAATATTTACTGTATTCATATAAAATTATGACAGTTCTGCAATTAATTTCAGTTCTATGGTATATACAGTATACATAGGTACAGGATGTTAGTCATTTACAGCACCTAAAGTTGGTTTAGTAGAGGTGTCACACATGTACAGTATCAAGTATGGAGGCTCCATGTTAAGAGTGCAGTGAACACACAAAGGCCGGAACCTGTAGAAGGGGAAAAGACCACGATTGATAGGCTATGAGCATGCGCTGGAAGCAGTGAGTATTATTAGCACTGTACTGTATCTGTACAGGGAGGGAGTTACAGTACTATAGATAGGAGGGAAGAGCTGACATGATGCTCTTATCGCAAATCTTGCTTATATACCAAGATACAAATTATTAAAAATATTAGCGTGTCTTGCAAAATGCTCTCGGCACAAGTTACTTGTAATCCAAGGTTCCACTGTACGTAGAGTCTGTTCACCTAACTTTGCAAGCACCGCTCTTGTATTCCCTATAACCTACATTTAAGTTCTGATTCAGACCTGCTGTTTTTCTCTTTAACTGTTTTCTTTTGCTCATCTCCCTTCATAGATTTTTTTTTTCTATCCAATCAATAGCACAGAATCTGTCCCATGTTCCTTTCAGACTGCTGTACCAAACCATTGTGTTCTTGTGTTCACCCTAACCTGTGACTTTGTTAACCCATCAAACTGGGTGACCCCATACAAAACGTACTATTTATTTATGCAAAAGTTGTGGAAAGTACAGTTCCCTTGTTTGCTCAAAAGAAAGTTTACTTAGCTTGGACTGTCTTTGCACGGTACCACCTCTTGCCTACACTGCTCTTATGCTTACATAAAAATACTATAACATTATTGTAATATTTTATTGTAACCTAAACAAGTATTTTGTCAAGTGCAGATTAACTTATTTCTGTGCCAATTATAACTAGAGCACCTTGCTTTCTATGTATTCAAAATGAAAAAGAAATTTGAAAGAAATAATTGAGTAATTCTACTTACAAATTATAGATTCAATAACATTACCATTGCTATCACGTGTTGCTTATCACTGTAAAACACTTGGAAAGTCTTGCATTTGGCACCATATAAACTCTAAAAAAAAATAATCAAATTTCAGCAGTCATTTAACACTAGAGCTACCGCATGTTTCATAATACCTATAACTACCATTAGGGGTCATTTTGACCCCCATTCACAAGTACTGACTCTGGAGTAAAAATAACTTTTTTGGTGGCATTTATTTTAACTTAGAAGGAACAGTGTTAAGATCAAGTACAGCAGTTTAAACGCATTTTCCATTTACATGGTCATAGCATGCGGTGTCCAACAGTTAACACAAACAGTACTTTCTCCCACTTTCCCAGTGCATTTTCCACAAACTGGTTTGTTACAGCTTGCGCAAGTTTTAGTTGTTTTATTTTCGTTGCATCTTCCAACTCCACATTTTGTCATATTTTGTCACATAGGTGACTTGCCTACTACTACTTTTATGTATGGGGTCAAATTGACCCCTTCAGTACTTATAGGTATGAATTGTAAAATCCGGGCCCCTGAAAAAGTTACATTTCATTTTTGTGTCCTAAAATATACACTACCTTGAATAAATAAAAGTCACAAAAGCTCAGAACTCATTTGTTAAAATTTAGAAATTATAGGAAAAAGAAATAGCAAAAGGGTCAAAATGACCCCTCCGGTAGTTCTAGTGTTAAGTCTATCATTGAGATAGGCTAGGGTCACACATAAACCTTGGATCTGCTAAAAGCATCCGTTTATCAACTTACAATTTGTTAAAAAACAGATCCGTTAACAGATCCATGGGCCCCAAAAAACCGCAATGTCAAAAGTGCACTAAAAAAATGCTATGCGTTTTTGTAACAACAGCTATAAATGCTGCAAGCAGTGTTTTTGGCTTCAGCGAAAAAACACATAGTGTTTTTTTAATATGGGGCCCTATGGGAAACGCATCTGTTAACACATGGTACATATAGGTACCATGCGTTAATGCATAACGTTTTTTAGAAGCAAACATAGTATTTTCCAAAAGCGGAATCAGTTTTTGGAGAGGCAGAAAAATGGCCGGCCATGTGTGACCCTAGCCATAGACTTTCATTGAGTTTACAGTGGCGACCAAAAGTTTAGCATTTTTTGTAAAAGTGTGATTACTTCTGTTCATTTTTTGTGTTGCCATTTTCCTGGTGATGAATTGAAAGTGCATGAAGTTGTCATCATATGTGACCTTAATTTTAACCAAAATGCTTTTGAATATAGGTATGCTCATTTATTTAAAGGAAACTGACTGCCAAACGTTTTCATATACTATTTATAGATCACAACATTGAGAGAAATTCATTGTTTACAATGCCATAATTTAGCATTTTGTCCTGCTTTAATTATTACATAAATTCAAGGGAAGGGGGTCTTTAGGCTACATAAAACAGCCAGCAGCTGCATATAGCTGGAAGATTGGGGGGATCCTGCTCCCCCCAGATACGCAGGAGAAGAGGGGCTTCATTTGTCCCCGGTGGGGCCCCCGAGATCCCTCTCCAGGACCCCTGAGGCAGCAGCGCTGCAGGAAGAGCACACTGCAAGCTGAAGGCGACCTGCCTCGTGGATCCCCTTACGACGGGTCTGGAGGAGATAGCGGTGCAGGCAGTGATACCAGCAGAGCAGCGGGCGGCACTTAGGAGATGCACCCGACACCGGAACGAGGCGGCCGAAGGGAGCAGGTACAGGCTGTGGAGACGGGTGGCGGCGGGAGCGGTGCCGAGGAAGCTGTGAGGAGGAGGGGAGCCTGGAGAGGTCCCATCAGGACGGACATACTGAGAGACAGTGTGGAGAGTGGAGCTCATGATCTGGAGCGGAGTAACGGAGGGGAGTTATAGATCCAGCCCCTAGACAGGTACCCACGTGGAGGACGCCATTAGAGCGCCATTACAGTGCCGTCGCACAGTCCCTGAAAGTCACCATCAGCCGGGACCCTGCTGGGAGGCACACCATTTCTGGACTGTATTTGATGAAAAAGTGTCAGTAGGGCTCTGGGGAGCTTTAGTGGACGCCACTGGGCGACCGATTGATATACAGTGGCACTAGGAGGTTCTCCCACCCCCTGGCTCCCAGCCTGGTGAAAGACTCCATCTTTATTCATTATACACACAAACTGAAATACAGAGAAGCCATCTAGTGGTTAATTATCTTATTACCTAACCTAACACCTGCAATACTTTGGCCTGCCACCTGGTGACCATTTAGAGCCATTACACCTACTTAACCAGGGATATTACTCAGTGTGAAAGCGCCATCTAGTGGCCCTCTGGAGTTATCACCAATAATCACCTTTAACCCTCTATCAATTCACGGAACGCTCTCTTCCACTATAGAAGGCAACCAAATAAAGCTACTTTAGGCCAATAACAAACTGCAAAATGCCCTTCTTTTTAAAGAAAGAATATAAAAAATGAGTATGATGTTTTAACAGAACTGTAAACCTCGAGTGGTGATAATTAACCCCCGATCAATATTGCTCAATAATGGTGCGCACACACACAGATCGGGCAAAAAGCTTAACGAGACAAAGCACAACATCAGGAGATAACAATCCCCAAGGAGAACTTGACAAATATTTAACCAAAAAAAAGGACCCTGCAATATCCCAATCTAAATCAAAACTGCAAAATACCCAATCTGCCCAGGCTACAGGACATTCTGATCTAAGTATGGAGGACTCTGATTGCGATTCCATGATGGAAGAGCCTTTAACTCGCTCATTTATGAGGAAACTAATGGCAGAAAACACAAAACAACTGTTACGGGAGATTAACGCTATGCGAGCAGATCTACAACAAATGGGCCATAGAGTAGAGGCAGTGGAAAACAATCAGACAAATATAATAGACGCGTCTCACACACTGAAAGATCATGTTCTAGTCCATCAAAAACACTTAAACACAATTTTTCTCTCCATAGAAGACCAAGAAAATAGAAGTAGACGCAAAAAAGTACGCCTGAGGGGCATCCCAGAGTCCTATGCCCTAGAGGCACTACATAAAGTCTCAATGGAAATCTTCTCGAACATTTTAGGCCCTGAAAGGGCCAAGGTCATAATCATCGAGCGGGTACACAGAGCACTAAAACCGAAACCGGCGATTGGAGACAAACCAAGAGACGTGATTTGCGGGCTGATCAATTATCTTGACACTGCCGCCATCCTCAAAGGAGCAAGAGAAAGTTCCCCATTAAGCTACGACGAAACAGCGATTCAAATCTACGAAGATATCTCACCATCTACGCTGGCAAAGCGTAGAATTCTTAAGCCCTTGACTGACGCTATCGTCGCTAAAGGGCTAAGGTTCAGATGGCTTTTTCCGTTCGGACTGGGAATATCCATAGGCGCACGCCAAATAACAATAAGAACCCCAGAAGATCTGTCCGAATCATGGGAACCACTTCAGATTACACCTATAAAACTTCCATCTTGGCTTCCGGTTGACATGGGGATGGACTTTCCAACGCTAACTAGGCCGGCAGAGTGGTCAATCAAGAAAAAAAGTCATCGCCAAAAACGAAGAAGAACTTGAATAAAAGGGACCCTACTTGACTGAGACATTGCTAATGACCTGAGAATAGATGTCAAATTTCTTTATTTTTTCTCTTATTTTTCATGTCTAGGAGATATAATGACAGAGACTGATTACCTTTTCAAAAGAAGCTTTCTGTCTTCTAATAAGAACAGCCTTAAAAGGCTGAGGACCATTATACTAATATTGATTTTTACAGACTTGTAGTTAAATACTCCCTCTCTTTCCTTCCGCTGCCTGGCCCCCCCCCATCCTCTTTATGCTCTGTTCCCTCTCTCCCCTCCCCCCCTTCTTTTCTCCTAACCTTCCCTTCCCTCACCCCTTGCTTTTCCTAATTACCTCAAGTTTACTCTCATTGCCTTGTCAGCTAGTATTACGCGCAACAACTAAAGTCAGTTTTGTAATACCAAAGATATGTTAAAACTATAATCTCAGGTCTCTATTTTTCGAGGGATTGAGACAATCTCCTCTGCTGTATAATTGAGTATTATTTTGTTATATTGACGTTATATTAATTGCTCCCACCACCCGAGGTTATATAGTATGTACTCATCTTCCTACGTTGGGAACTATACCCCCCCCTGCAAAAGATGAGTCTGATTTTCCTATATGTACATAGTTCAGTATATGTTCTAATGGTTTTCTCTTTCAGATGCAAGATACAAATGGTACCATTTAACAACTCCCATGGCTGTGGCTGATAGAGGGACAGGGGGAACGGTCGTCGTGGCTTCCTACAATGTGAAAGGTTTGAATTCACCGGCCAAACGTAGCCAGATCCTACACACTATAAACAAAAAAAAAGCACAAATTCTATTCCTTCAGGAAACACATTTTAAAAAGGGACGAACGCCTAACACCGCCTTCTCTCGCTACCCAACTTGGATTCATAGCTGCTCTAACACGGCATCAAAGGGGATCAGCATAGCTTTTAAGAAGGGATGCCCATTTGAAGTAAAAGACCATCTTTCTGACGCAGAGGGCAGATATATTTTTGCAAAAGGGATATTAGCTAATACGACAATAACTCTAGCCAATCTTTATGCACCCAACCAGGGGCAAGTACATTGGCTCCTGAAGATCCTGGACACACTAAACTTGTTCACTGAAGGCATTTTGATAGTGGGAGGAGATTTCAACTTGACATTACAACCATTGATAGACGCTTCAAACGGGAAATCTTCCATTTCTTTCAAACAAAGAAATGGTTTTCTAAACAGGCTGAGGGAATTGCATTTGATAGATCCATGGAGAATAGAACACCCTACAACAAAAGACTACACATATTTCTCAATCCCACACAACACATATCATAGGCTGGACCATCTCTTAATACAGGAAAAATATATCAAACTAGTACGTAGCACCTCGATAGGGAACATTACGATTTCTGACCATGCACCTGTGTTGCTAGAGATTGAGATATCCACTCTTCCCCGGCGAAGCCTGTCCTGGAGGCTGAACGAATCTCTGTTAGGGAATCCTGATCATCTGGCTCAATTAAAATTTTCATTGACCAGATTTTTTAGAGAAAATGTAATAAACAATACGGTTACCCCGATAATCTGGGAAACGCACAAAGCGGTGCAAAGGGGAGAGTTGATAGCTTTGGGCTCCCATATTAAAAGGCAGAGAGAGAAAGAAATCTCCTCAGTATTGCATCAGATCAACACAATGGAAAGACTACATAAGAACAGTCAAAGCAATGTGATACTTTCGGATTTGACGCTACTTCGCAGCAAACTGAAGGATTTGCTGAACTTCAGCTCGGCTAAAATATTTGCCCGCTGTAGACATAAGATCTATATGCATGGCAATAAAGGTAGCAAATTAACGTCAAAACTACTTAAAAAACAAAAAGAGAGTTGTTTTGTTCGGCGAATCCGGAAGGAGGGCGTAAGCGATCTAGTTGACTCTGAAGACATCGCAGAAGCTTTCAGACAATACTATGACTCCCTATATAATTTAAACCCTTCGAAGCCAATGTCAGACCCCATCACGGCTAATAGCAAAATTCAAACATTTCTCAATACGCTCAAACTCCCTACATTAACCCCCGAAGGCCAATCATTACTCCTAGCTAAGATCTCGAGACAGGAGGTTGAGGAAACTCTGGCGTCTATACCGAACGGAAAAGCACCAGGCCCTGACGGATTCCCTATAATTTACTACAAGAAATTTGCGGATATATTAATTCCACACATAGAAAATTTATTCAACAATTTATTGTCAGGTTCTACTCCACCGCCACAGGCCCTGGAAGCCTACATCACTATAATACCAAAGGAGGGGAGAGATGGCACCCTATGCAATAATTACAGACCAATTTCATTACTAAATACGGACATGAAACTTTGGGCAAAACTTTTAGCAAATAGAATTAATTTGGTCCTGGGGGATCTTATTCACCCTGACCAGGCCGGTTTTGTGAGGGGAAGAGAGGGAAGGGACAATTCAACTAAAGCTTTACAAGCTGTCTCGTATGCTAGACGCACGGGGAGGCCTCTCGTCGTTCTCTCAACGGACGCCGAGAAGGCCTTCGATCGTGTAAGCTGGCAATTTATGGACAGCGCATTGCGCAAGTTTGCCTTTTCTCCTCCCCTCATAGAGGCAATTCTAGGCTTATATACTTCTCCCACGGCAAGAGTCAGGGTGAATGGCGTACTATCTAACATATTTAAAATTAGCAACGGGACCAGGCAGGGCTGCCCTCTCTCCCTGACCTTATTTGTGGTGGTTATGGAAATGCTAATGCAGACGATCCGTCAGAACGATAAAATACAAGGAATTACTATTGGAGATATCCACATTAAGACAGCAGCGTTTGCTGATGACTTGTTGCTGATGATATCCAATCCGACGGTGGCGGTGCCGGAACTCCTCGGCCTCCTGGAGACTTTTGGGGAACTGTCTAATTTTAAAATCAACTTAGACAAAACGGAAGCACTCAATATAACAGCCTCCAGGACAGAGGTGCAGGCATTAAAAGAGACAACACTCTTTAAATGGCCCAAAGACAAACTTAAATATTTAGGAATACAAATTACAAATGACCCCCACTCACTATACACACATAACTTTATCCCGCTTATTAGCAATATCAGAAACATATTGAAGACATACGACTTGCCATTACTTTCATGGTTGGGTAGAATCAACATCATCAAATCATATATCTTCCCCAAAATATTTTATGTTATGAATATGGTTCCGGTCTCCTTGCCCCGCCCTTTCTTTCAGGCTCTAAATCAAATAATTTCCAAGTTCGTATGGAAACATAAGAGAGCCAGGATTCCCTTCAGAGTTCTTATACTCCCTAGGAGACAGGGGGGCCTGGGATTACCGGATCTTATATCGTACCATAGAGCTATTCACTTAGCGAGATGGCTGAAACTCACCCAAATGGCCTCTCAAAATAATAGACAACACATAGAAATTCAGTTACTACATACCAGGGTACACAACCTGTTGTGGACAGACAGCAAGCCGGATAGTGATAATTCTGATGAAATTCTTGCTACTACATTAGCTATAAGACGAAAGTTGGTCCCAAATCATTTCCCCGAGTGTGGATTTTTAGATAAAATTCCGATGCAACTGATACCATATCTGATAGACATAGATTTCACAGACCCATATAATCTATGGAAGACTCTCCCGAACAAACCCATCTCCTGGTTATTGCGAGGTGACATCCCATGTAGGAACATGTGGCCGATAGAAGCAAAAAAACAACCACAGACGTTCTTACAAGAAATGCATGTGGCCCACTATATGAAAAAGATCAAGAGCCCAATGACGGCCTCCACAAAGTGGAAGTGGCTGGAGATAATGGTAAAAGTAAAACCACCAATCTCTAAAATTATCTCTAAGATATATAACAATTTGCTTGATAACGCACAGCCCACTTTCCCACTTTACATACACTCTTGGGAGATTGAGCTCGGCGTCACGCTCTCTAGAGATGACAAAGTAAAACTCTGCCAGAACTCACACGGATTCTCCAGATGTGTCCTACTGCAGGAGACGTCCTATAAGCTCCTTTCGAGGTGGTATTACACCCCTGAGAGGTTGTTTCATTTGGGGTTAACAGAGTCCCGAACTGCTGGAGATGTGAGAGATCGAGAGGGAATCTAACCCACATATTTTGGACATGTCAGAAATTAAAAAAATTCTGGCTAGGAGTAAGCACGATTTTAAAATCCATGAACCTCATAAGATCTGAGTTAACCGCAGTAGAAGCTCTTCTTTCGCTCCCATCAAACAACTACAACCCCAAAAAACATGGACTAGCCCCTATTATGATAGGAGCAGCAAAGCACCTAATAGCCCAAAAATGGAAGCAGCAACATGCACCCACAGAGAAGGAATGGTTAGCCAAGGTATCAGATCTATATAGACTAGAAGAACTATCCAGCTGGGGAATGAACTCCCACGACTCATTTCTTAGAACGTGGCAGCCCTGGAAGGAGCGGGATGGGGGTGGCAGTGTTGGTAATTAACCAGGGGATCGCGGCGATCGTAAGAAATCCCCCGGGAAAGGGAAAAAAAAAAAAAAAAAAAAAAAAAACATCGGTTAACAGCCATGGGAGAGTAACATCTCAATAGTATTATAATTTTACTGTCATACTACTAAATGATTGTATAACCGAATAACCTGTTAAAGGCAATATAGATACGGTACCATCAGTAAACTTAGGAAAAAAAAAAAACTGAGAAACCAACTGTTTACGTTGAAGATTATGTTTATTTTGTCAAAATTTAGGTACTACAAGATGTCAGAAACATATACAAAAATACTTTATATGTACCATGTTTTGTTAATTTTCTAAACTAAATAAAGAATGGAAAAAAAAAAAAATTCAAGGGAAGGGGAAGATGAAAATGTTTACCTTGGCCTCCAAAGATCCGATTCAGGTGCGTGTATGGTTGTTGGTATCCACCTGTTCAATAATTAGGGATCCAAGGAAATGGAGAAGTCAGCACCCGCTCCAGCTTCAACAATAAACTTCTTTATTTAGGTAGTCACATAGACACATTAATATAGCATCTTGTCAGGCATAATGAGGGATGTTGCTCCATTTCATTTAGAAATCTGCAAACAATTTATATTTATTGCTATGGGTACGGCCCCCAACTTGTCACATTAACTCATCCCGAAGGTGCTTTATAGGGTTTAAATCAGGTGATTGACTTGACCATTGCAACATTTTCTTGAGTGACCAATTTTTGACTGAATTGTATGTGTGCTTAGGATCATTGTCTTAGCTGTAATTTCCAGCCCCTGCCTATTTTTGTTTATCATGTGGCAGCATTACAGTCTCCAATATATCTGTGTACATTGTAGAATTAATATGTCCATCAATTCTATGCAGAGGACCAATGGAGATGCAGAAAAGCAAAGCATGAAATTGCCACCACCATGTTTCACGGTAGGTGTTTGGTACTTTACATCATTACGGGTGATATACACAGTACTTGCCATCACTACCAAACAGATTGAACTTGAATTCATCCGAAGACAACACCTTCGACCAATCTGTGTCTTTCCAAACTGTGTTCTTTTGCAAACTCAAGTTGGACCTTAAAATTTGGCCCAGCAAATGTAAAAAACTAACACATAAAGGGATAAAACTATTCAAATACCATTTTAATCTGTAGAAAAGTCAGCTATTTGCTTTTGATTTATTAAAATCACTAGAAAAATGTCATCATAACAACCAGATAGAAGAAATCACACTTTTAAAAAAAATGCAAAAGTTTTGGTCACCCATGTACGTCCAATTCATTTAAATTTCTCAGTAATACAGTACAATTATAGAACCATCTGGACTCTGTATGCCATTTATAATTATAACTGAATACATCAACTGTACAGAATGGATTTACAGTGCAAAAACTTTTTTTTTTCTTATCAAGCAATGCAATATAATTAATTTTGATTAAGAGCAAAGATTAGTGATGCAATATAGGAATGATTGTGTATAAATGTTATTCCATTCACTTTTTCCCTTGATATAACTAAGTCTTTGAGCTCCTTCTGACAAATATGCTGCGGCACTATGTATTAAATTTCTAGGTGATATGCATTACAGATAGTATTCTTTCTCTCCGTTATCCACAGAGAAGGTCTCATTTTTTGTTAGTATTTCAATATATTCATGAATTTTCCCATTTGTTATTTTATGCAAACCATAAGAGACATTTCCACGGCGAAGATTGCCTCTTTATTTTATTTTGAAATATTTGTGTATTTATTTCATTAAATGAGATAATGCTTTTTCTTATTAACATAATTTCCAGTACATTAAACATATTTCTCCGCAGTCAGAAGAGAGGAATCAAATTAAATGACAGTTAAATCACTTGCAGCAATTTCAACTGTTAAAAGAAATAACTGACTCTTTAGTGAGAACATGATGTGCTGTAAACGGAAATGAAATGGTAAGGAAAGGTGGAGAAGCAAGAAGAAGAAAATTATGACCGACTTGTAGCCACAAACGCCCCAAGACATGGCAAACGGTCTACAGACTAGGGCATGATAGGAAATGATCAAGAGCATATTACACGCACTGCTATGAAATGTTATGGTATTGATAATCAGGCAGTCGCTAGAATATATTATTATACTAGGCACAAATGTAATGTATAATAAATGAGCAACATTAAAAATAAAACTACCGAAACATGGTATATACTGCTAAGGCCTCGTGCACATGTTGAGCATTTAGTGACATTTTTACCTCAGTATTTGTATCCAAAACCAGGAGTGGGTGAGAAGTAGTGACGGGTTTCTATTATACCTTTCCTTTGATTGTTCCACTTCTGGTTTTGTCTTACAAATACTGAGGTAAAAAAATCACCAAATACCCAACGAGTGCACATGGCCTAAGACGTAATTGACCTATGAGTTAGGCCACGTGCATATGTTAAGTATTTGGTGAGTTTTTTACCTCAGTTTTTGTAAGACAAAACCAGAAGTGGAACAGTCAAAGGAAAGGTATAATAGAAAATTCTGTATTTATCACCCATTCCTGATTTTGGCTACTAATACTAATATTGAGGTAAAAAACTCACCAAATACTCAACGTGCTCGCGTGGCCTAACTCTAAGGTCAATTATGTCTTAGGCTAGGGTCACACTTGGAGGGACGTTTTTGGAAAGCCTGCGTTAATGCTAGGCATTTTTTCCTGTTGCCATTTTTTTGCTATTTTAACGCTAGCTATGTACCATGCGTTAACGCATGCATTTCCCATAGGGTCCCATGTTAAAAAAAAAACACATGCGTTTTTGCAAACGCGGCAAAAAACGCTGCTTACCACATTTTTTGTTACTGATGCAAAGACACATAGCGTCAAAAGTGTTGCCTTTTGACCATGCGTTTTTTGCATTGGTGCCTATGGATGTGTTTTTGCATGCTTTTTTCAAAAATTCAACTTTGAAAAATGCTTGCGTTTAAGAACACATCCATCGCTCAAGCATGACCCTAGCCTTAGGTCAAATGCACATATTGAGCACTTGGGGATATTTTTTACGTCCTAATCTGAACGTCTGAACTGGTGTAGACTGAACATAACTTATGCTACCACAAAAACGTTGCACTCAAGTAAGGCCCTTTCACATCAGCGTTTTTTTCAAATCGCGGCAGATGCGGTGAAAAAACCGCATCTGCCGCGATTAACGCATAACTGCTGCACTTGTGGCACAGTTGTGGCAAGCCCCATGCAAAGTCTATGGGGCTTGCGGTAAGGGTGCGTCAGGTGCGGTATTGGCAGTCAGCAGCGTTTTTTTTTCGCGGCCGCACCTGCCGCAAGTGCCGAAACCGCACTTACCGCACCTGCCGCACCCTTACCGCAAGCCCCATAGACATTGCATGGGGCTTGCCGCAACTGTGCCGCAAGTGTCGCGTTAATCGCGGCAGATGCGGTTTTTTCACCGCATCTGCCGCGATTTGGAAAAAACGCTGATGTGAAAGGGGCCTAAGAAAGTAAAAGTGAACACAGAAATGTGCACATGTATTGCTGCTTACAAAAACATCCTTTTTTGAGGGGAAAAAACAAGATACATTGCAGAAAAAAGTGGCCAGTTTTATTTGAGCCACGTAGCCATGTCACGGTGTACCACACTACAGAGTCCTAACATATTAAATGCCTCTCTTTGTGGCAAAACTGACCTCTCATATAACTGTTATTGTGGTAGTATATGTTAAATACAGTATGCACCAGTTCAGACCTTCAGATTAGGAAGTGTCGTCAGTTTACCTATTTTGTATTATGGGGTTATGCTCTCTGTCTGTGCCCTCCTCCCAGTAATTTTAGGTATTTTTACCTCTCATGCTCTGTTAACAGGTCCTTTTCCAGCCCATATAAGAGATCAGTTTTGACTCAAAGGGAGGCATTCATTAGGTTAGGACCCGGTAGTGTGGTACACTGTGATGTGGCTACTGGGTTCAAATTAAATTGGTTATTTTTATCTGCTAAGTATCTATATTTTCCCAAAAAAATTAGAAAAAAATTCACGTTTTTTTCTAAGCAGTAATGCCTATTCACATTTCTGTGTTCACTGTTTGAATCCTTCAGCCTTTTTTTTCTTTTTTACTTGAGTTCAACTCCTAGATTTAATAATACCTTTATAAATAATAATTTTATTTATATAGTGCCAACATATTTTGCAGCACTTTACAAATCAGAGAGGATGTATACAGACAATTTGAGACAATTCATAGTAACAAAAATTTCCAATACCATGAGGAGTGGGGGCCCACAAGCTTACAATCTATGAGGAAATAGGGGAGGCACAAAAGGTAAATGTAAAATGTGCCATCATACATGGTTCAACCATCAATACAATAAATATGGGATTCATTTAAATGGACTCTGTCAGGGTATTTTTCAGTATGATACTAATATTACCCTTGAATAGTGCTTTAGCAGATCTTTTAGAATATGTAAAAATCATTACTGTACTCTCTGTAGTTCTCTTGCTTTAAGCATCTGCACACCAGCAGGCAGCTGTAAAAGTAATTGAACTGACTCCTTGAGTCACAGTATGTAAATGTTATTTAAATATCCACGCCTTTCCAAGCTGATACTCTGTCTCTCCCCTCTGCTGAAGTTACACCGAATCTTAGGTTTCTGCAAGCTGCTGGGGAGGGGGTTGAGAGGGGGAGGTGTTTGTGCTACAACTCTTGTAGTAACATCACTTACCTGTGCTGCTGCCAGTGAGAGATTTGTTTATATGAACACTTATTTTCCTGCATATATGTATTGTGTGAATCTGCTGAGGAAATGATCAGATGTTCAAATAAACACAAAGAAATATCTCCGAGCACACATTACAACCATGCCTCAGATACACACATTAAAGATCTCAAAGTGGCATCTGCTAAGAGAACACACCTATTCCCCCAGAGATGAGTGAGGAAATGTAAGGCGATGCAGAACTGTAGAGGGCTTTGTGGGTGACAGTGATAATTTTATATTGTACTCTGTAGTGGATGTGCAACCAGTGCACAGGATAGAGGCATTAATGAAGCAGTTGGAGAGGAATATGATCTTGGCTCCTGCATTCAGTATGGATTGGAGAGTGGAGAGTTTAGTAAGAAGGAGACTGATTAGTATTGCAATAATCCAGATGAAAATGAATAAGGACAACAGTTAGAGTTTTGCAGAGTCAACAGTAAGAAAAGGTCAAATTCCAGATATATTTTTAAAGTGTAGGTGACAAGAGCAAACGGGTGATCAGTTGTGGGGAGTGAAGGAGAAATCTGTGTCAAATATGACCCCAAGACAGCGGGCGTGCTGCTGAGGAGTAATGATAGAACCACATACAGAAATGGCAATATTAGGTTTTGGAAGATTAGTAGAGAGAGAAAGCATGTGAAGTTCAGTGTTTGACAGATTTAGAAAGACACTAATGAGCCATGCACACAGTGAACAGATCTGTAGGACACTGTTCACACCACCAAAAGACTGAATCACAAAAAACAATCAGAAAAACGTGCAAAAATACTCTGTTAAAAAAGATAAAAACAGTAAAAAGCAAGTGCTGCATAAAAAAGTGATAAAAAACAGGGTATTTAGTTGATACGTTTTTTGCAAAAAATGTATGCGAAGCTGCTCTACCGAACGTCAAGATAACCCGTATCAGAGCAGTCCCTATCTGTGTGTTCAAAAAACCTGACCATGTGAATAGTTACCTACATGAGCCGGGTCCAGACAGGTCCAGTGTCTGACACGGACTGACTGCAGAAGACAGCTTTCATGTGCAGGACCCAAAGGGAGTGGTGGGCGGCTCCCTTATCTTGCAGAAACAAGAAAACAAACTAGAAAGACACTAATGAGCCATGCACACAGTGAACAGATCTGTAGGACACTGTTCACACCACCAAAAGACTGAATCACAAAAAACAATCAGAAAAACTTGCAAAAATACTCTGTTAAAAAAGATAAAAACAGTAAAAAGCAAGTGCTGCATAAAAAAGTGATAAAAAACAGGGTATTTAGTTGATACGTTTTTTGCAAAAAATGTATACGAAGCTGCTCTACCGAATGTCAAGGTAACCCGTATCAGAGCAGTCCCTATCTGTGTGTTCAAAAAACCTGACCATGTGAATAGTTACCTACATGAGCCGGGTCCAGACAGGTCCAGTGTCTGACACGGACTGACTGCAGAAGACAGCTTTCATGTGCAGGACCCAAAGGGAGTGGTGGGCGGCTCCCTTATCTTGCAGAAACAAGAAAACAAACTAGAAAGACACTAATGAGCCATGCACACAGTGAACAGATCTGTAGGACACTGTTCACACCACCAAAAGACTGAATCACAAAAAACAATCAGAAAAACTTGCAAAAATACTCTGTTAAAAAAGATAAAAACAGTAAAAAGCAAGTGCTGCATAAAAAAGTGATAAATAACAGGGTATTTAGTTGATACGTTTTTTGCAAAAAATGTATACAAAGCTGCTCTACCGAACGTCAAGGTAACCCATCGGTAGAGCAGCTTCGTATACATTTTTTGCAAAAAAGTATCAACTAAATACCCTGTTTTTTATCACTTTTTTATGCAGCACTTGCTTTTTACTGTTTTTATCTTTTTTAACAGAGTATTTTTGCACGTTTTTCTGATTGTTTTTTGTGATTCAGTTTGACAGATTTAGTTTAAGGTAGAAAGATGAAATAATGTTAGAGACAGCATATAGACAATCACTGGTATTTTGTAATAATGCAGGGGTGATGTCGGGAGAAGAGGTGTATAATTGGGTGTCATCAGCATAGAGATGGTACTGAAAACCAAATCTACTGATGGTTTGTATAGTAGGGGCAGTGTATAGAGAGAAAGAAAGGAACCTTAGACTGAACCCTGAGGAATCCCAACTGTAAGGGGAAGAGAAGAAGAAGAGGAGCCATTGCAAGATACAGTGAAGATAGGGGTCAGAGAGCTAGAAAGAGAACCAGGATAGAGTGGTGTCCTTGAACCCAATAGAGCGGGGCACAGAGAGTAAGAGCTGATGATCCACAGTATCAAATGCAGTGGGAGATCCAGAAGAATCAGCAGGGAGTAGTGACTGTTCGATTTATCTGTAGATCATTAGAGACTTTAGTTTCATTAGAGTGTAATGAACAGAATCCAGAATGTGGACAATCAAGAAGAAAATTATCTAAGCGATAGCAGATCAGATGGGAGTGGATCAAGTGTTTCAAAAGAAAAGAGATGAAGGGGAGATTAGAGACAGGTTGGTAGTTAGCAGCAGCGGTTTGGTTGAGGGATTTTTTTTTAGTAATGGGTAAATGCTGACATGTTTAAAGGAGGAGGAGCAAACATCAGATGAGAGGGAAAGATTAAAATATTTTAGTTTAGAGGTGACAGCCAGGGAAATGGATTGAAGGAGATGTGAGGGAATAGGGTCACTGGTGCAGATAGTAGGGCAAGAAGTTGCAAGGAGCCGGGTAACTTCTTTCTCTGTGACCGGATCAAACACCAAAAGTGAGTTGGATGAAGTTCAAGAGTGTCACGCTTGGGAGGTAAGGGAATCACTTAACAGGTAGGTGAATTGGGCAAAATAGGGTCAAGAGAGCCTAATCTGACCCTGAGGCTGCGGTCCCTGGCTCGCCCTGATCTCGGAGGTACCTCTGATGGTGAGGAGTTCTGAGCCACCACCCTGTACCCTAATACTCCTGATTAGCTCTAGGTTGAGGGCCCCTACCTCCACCCATGGGTCAGGAATCACAGCTTGTCCCAAGGAAAGACTTTAGCCCAGCAGCTAAGCATCAGCACAGCACGAAGACTTAGAGCACATAGCTATCAGCAGCACCTGAAAGAGGAGAGGGAAGGCTATTTAAAGCCAAGGGGAAGGGATTCCAGGTGAGTCACACATTAACTCCGGAACCAGCAATTGAATATAATAGTGACTGCAGTTCTGGAGCCACCACAGGAGGCAAGAACCTTCACAACCATCAACCATGCAGCTCTTAAAGACAAACCACATACACAGCAGAATCCAACAATGTCAGCACCATCTAAGAGCGTGACAAAGAGGGAAGAAAATGCATGATGTTCTGAGGCTTTGAAAAAAATTCCTGTCATATGTGATCAATTTTGTCTTTAAAATAGTTGGTCAGATTGTCAGCGCTGAGATTACTGGTGGGGGCCTGTTGTCTTGGACCGAGGAGGAAGTGAAAAGTGTTAAAGAGTCATTTAAGATTATTGGCTAGTGATGTGATAAGGGTGTTGAACAAAGCTTGTTTGGAGAGGTGAAATGCAGCATTGGAAGTTTTTGGCATAATCTTATAATTGATGAAATCTTCAGCCAGGCTGGATTTTCTCCACATTTCTTTATTGTCTTTAATTTTGAAACTTTCTCAAAGTGGCCAATTTTCATACTCACGCTTTATTTTTTTTCTCCCCTTAACCCTTTTATTTTTCTGTCCACATAGATATATGAGGGTTTGTTTTTTGCAAGACGGGTTGTACTTTTGAATAACACCACTCATTTTTACCACATAGTATACTGTAAAATGTGGAAAAAATTTAAAATGGGGAGAAATCGTGAAAAAAAAACATAATTCTGAGATTGCTTTTATTGTTTACATTTTGTGTTAAAAATTACCTTGCAGTTTAATTCTCATCCTCAGTACGACTATGATTATGATTACCAAGCATGACTAGTTTTTTTATTATTTTGGTGGTGAAAAAACAATCAGAAGTTTGTTTAAAAAAAGCCTGGGGTATCATGCCAACAATTTCCAAGACCTGTAACATTTTTAATTTTCTGTAGATTGAACCATGTGATGGTTCATTTTTCAAAGCAACACTTGTCTTCATTGATACTGGGTATGAGTGAGTACTGCTAGAATCGGACTCGCTATACTCGCAACGAGTAGGTCCCGGTGCTCGGTACTCATTGTGAGTATAGCGAGTCCAATGTTAATGAATGGTCTGGGCGAGTACTTTCGCAGTGTCTCTATATATACACTGCGAAAGTGCACTAAAAGTGAATAAAAATTGTTAAAAAATAGAAAAATATCATACTCACCTATCCGATGAATGCACCAGGAACGGCAAAGAAGACATCTGATCAACGACAAGGACCTGTGAGTCTGACAGGCGATCAGATGGCTGGTAGCGATCTGGCCAATCAGATGGCCAGACGTCACAAACCACCTGATCACTACCAGCCACCTGATTGGCCAGATTGCCAAGTCTTGAATGTGCCAATCAGGTGGCTGATAGCGATCACATGGTTGTGACGTCTGGCCATCTGATTGGCCAGATCGCTACCAGCCATCTGATTGGCTGTCAGACTCACAGGTCCTTGTCGTTGATCAGATGTCTTCTTTGCCGGTCCCAGTGCAGGAGTCGGATAGGTGAGTATGATATTTTTTTATTTTTTAACAACTTTTATTTACTTTTAGTGCACTTTCGCAGTGTATATATAGATACACTGCGAAAGTTAAAGGACTACTCACTACTCCCGAGTAATCACAAGAAACTCGGGGAGCAGTGAGTAGCCCGAATATCGTTACTATTCAACGAGCACCGAATAGTAACGATTCTATTCGCTCATTCCTAATTGATACCGTATTAGGATAGGCATGATGTTTTGAGCCGTTGTTACAGCATTTTTTGTGGTATTGCAGTGACCAAGAAAATGTAATTTTGTTTTTATTTTGCTTACAATGTGTACCAATCGGGTTAATCATTTTTGTATTTTAAAACATCAGCCTTTCTTTTCATTAACTTTATTTTTAATGGTGTAAAAGTGGGTTATTTGAACATTTAAGGTTTTTTCATTTTTTCATATTTTTAAAACTTCTTTTTTACTTTCCAGTTTTTAATAGTCCTCTTAGGGGACTATAACCTGCAATCATCTGATATAGCATTGCTGTCAATAGGAGAAATCACAGTCTTTTATGAAGCATGGCAGTCTTCTGTAGACCCCTTGCTGTCATATCAGCCCATCAACAACCCGCGATCACATCACAGGTGTGCTGATGGGAGCTCAAAATTATGCTCCCCTTCGCTGAAGTGTGTTAAAACCAGCTGTCAGAGTTTGACAGCTGGATTTTACAGGTTAATGCATATTCCATTTGCATTATGCCTAGTACCACATTCAGAAGAACTACCATTTCGAAAAGCAGAAGAAACAGTTTCAGCTGAGTCAACAGAGAAAGAAGAGGGCACTTGTGTCATGAAGCATCTTCCTCTCATGACCCAGACTTTATGTCAGCACAGAAACCTCAACTGAATCACACCTTAGAAATGCAAGGTGAACTGAAATACATTTTTAGAGATTTGGATCTGCCCAAGTGTAAGTCTGAGCTCTTGGGGTCCAGGCAACAGCAGTGAAATCTCCTAGCAGGTAATGTTCGGATCTCTTTGTTTTGCAACAATGATAAAGATCTTGTCGAATAGTTTTTCATGGTCGGCAATCTTTTGGCATGCAATAGCGAAAACGGTTTCATGGAAGCTTTGAAGATAAGATATAATGCAGAGTAATGGAGGCTATTCATCGGTTCATTCAAAACAACTCTAAAAATTGTCTTGCTGCATAATAAAAATACACAACCTTCAATTCCAGTTGGTTATGCAGTCCACGTGAAAGACACCTATCACAGCATAAAACAGCTGTTGAGGTGACTGATCTGTGGCAAACATTTGTGGCCCTTCTGTGGTGACTCAAAGGTGGTTGCCTTCTTACTTGGTCTCAAGGGTGGATACCCAAGAACTGCTGCTTTCTGTGTGAATGGTATAGTCTAGCAAGAGAATATCACTACAATAAGAAAGACCCATCTCTCTTTCATTCATTTCAGTCATTGAGTAAAAATGTCATGCATCCAGAACTTGTTGACCCACATAAGATTTTGCTACCATCATTGCATATCAAGTTGAGTTTAATGAAGCTTTTCATAAAGGCAATAGATAAAAATGTAAAAGCATTCAAGTATCTAATTGAAAAATTTCCGATACCGAGTGATGCAAAGATAAATGAACCTCAGATTTATAAGCCTCTTCAAGATGAGAAGTTTCTCACTTTGTTGTAGGGCAAGCTGCATGGGTATTTTTACATTAGTAGTTACTAATTTTTTGGGAAACTCAAAAGCAGATAACCATGAAGAATTGATGGAAAAAAATAATGATCTTGGCTGTTTCATGAACCTAATGATTCATTTCTTAAGGTACCTTTACACGCGGCAACTTTACTAGGAATTTCACTGGAAACTTACTGGTTGCAGTGAAATCATGGAGACATTGTTCCATTTGTACTCAGCAACAAGATAGAACAATGTGTCCATGATTTCTCTGCAACCAGTAAGTTGCCAGTGAAATTCCTAGAAAAGTTGCCTCGTGTAAAGGAACCCTTACATTCACACCTAGATATTGTTTCACCAAACTGCAGAGCAGCGAGTGATGAGCACAGTGAGATTTCACAAAAAGGTTGTGGCTATAGAGAAAAAAATATAAAGTGAAATGGAATTCATCAATGCTTTAAGATTACTATTGGACAATAAATGATCTAATGCAAGAGTATACAATAAATAAGCAAAAACGAGTTGCCACTGAAAGAGGACCTAATTTCGTACTGCAATTTCTTTAACTATCTATAATTTGCAAATGTATTTAGACAAGTTTTAGTTTATTGAATTGTTGCTAAATTTCCTATAAATAAATAT